>JASFDA010000352.1:0-16251 GCA_036936965.1 Cystoderma amianthinum
CCCTGTAGCGTACTTATATACAGCGCCCCCTGGCAAGGGGATCCTTAGACTGTTTCTCTTTGGATCTCCCTTGTCAGTGTGACACGTCACCTGAGGCTGCCCTTACAGGTAGGGTTTGGACCCATTTTTGGTAATTAATTTAAATTAATTAAATTAAATGAGAGAATGTAGTGTGACTCCAGCACCAATGGTCAGAAATACAACCTTTAGATAATATAATCTCTCCCCACTGCTCACAGTCTTGCCATGTCCTCTTTATAATAGAAATATTCCTGGTTAATTGAATTCAAATCAATTTTTAGCAGTATGATAAGGTATGCACATTGATAGCAAGTCATTCACTAAGGAAACACTACAAAGATATTTCAGTGCTTTGGACTACTCAAGCAGGACTTGAGGGTCCCCAGACTCTAAGGAATTGGTCATTTTGCCCAATCAAGCCGAGTTTTTGGTAATATTTTGTTAATATCTCTGTCAATTTTTGTTGTGCGCTAACGCGCGCACACACGCTAGAAAGGTGTAATAAATACCTTCCATTTTCATTTGAGAACGTGAAAATCGAACCAGAATTGAGGTTTTAACAACTTAACCAACATCAAAATCCGCGTATTTTCACTATATCTTGCCCATTTTGCAACAGTTTTTTACGCGCTTACATACCACTGAAAGGTATTAAAAATACGCTCCCGACGCATTTTGAAATTTGAAAATCGGACGAGAATTAGGCGACGTAGGATTTTTTAAGCTTCATTATATGTATATTTTCATCATATCTTTCTCAAATTTTCATCTTTCTCCCTACATTTCCTACAACAGCTACTGACTACTGACTACTCTCTCCATCTCAATTTTCAGCTTGTGAAAAGACTTGAGAGGCGTAGTCAGATGATGCCAATCGGATTATTCCGGGGTTTCCAAATTGAGCAACTTATGTCATGCCATTAGACTGCTTATCACTAATTATCATGCCTTGTCCTGCGCCAGAGTGAGTAGGAGAATTAATTTATGGTCATCCTGATGTATCTGGACACTTGGAGTGTGCACCCATGTATTCCCGATTCTAGTAGAAGAGTTGTGGATTTTTTTAATCACGCATATCACAGCAAACAAAAAAAAACTATTAAAAAACTATTTTGTTTTATTCACCTTGAATCCAAAAAAAAAATAATTATCAGCCAAATTTTTTTTCCAAATTTTTTTTCCAAAATTGTGAGCCATCAGTAAAAATAATACTGTACTGCACTATTTTGAGTATATTCAGCCACAGACCATGGTTGGCCATGAACTTAGACAGACTCCAAATAAATTTGGGTTTAAATTTCATCTTTTCCTGCTGCACAGGCACAAAAAAAACGGCTAAAATAAATGTGATATATAATTTACCAGGGCCTTTATCTAATTGGGAGTGACCAAATGTGAGTGCGCCATCGGATTATTCCGTCTGCCATCAATCAGCCATAATATGATCGACTTATGCGTACCAAACAGACTCTAAGTACACGTGAATACTTTAACAAGTGTATGCACAGTAAATTTTGCAAAGCAACAGGAATATAAAATAGGCATCAATTTCAATTTGATAGTACATATTACTATATTGGAATTCTGGTGTGCTGCTCGTCGTTGACCTTTGGTCAACTCCTCACAGCACCTTGAAGATGGCAGTAGTGGAAAACAATATGCTTAGTATTTAATCTTGGTAATATACTGATGTCTGATATCAAAACACATCTAAAGTGTCATGACCAGATAGCATGTATGAATCAGGATTATCTTGGGATTATTAGGTATAAAACTTGAGGAGAGATCGCTGAAGGAAGAGGAGATAGGAGGAGACACTGCGAGACAGTGATTTTCGATAGTCGGCTAATTCGTGATTGAACACCTAGCCAAGCAAATACTAGGAAATTGGGGTCACAGACCTTGACATGTTAATGTGCATGCAAGTTGGATCGGAGCCTCTTGCAACTGAGCGTAATGACACAAGCAGTAAAAAAAGAAAGCATTGACGAAAAAAAAAAATACAAGTTTTGTTTTATTTTATTTATGAATATGTTGTTGTCCTGTGACTGACCGAGAGATTCTCCTAGATCCGCTTAGCCACTGCACAGCTTGTAGATCCCAGCGGAAAAAGTTTCTCCGAAACCTCTAAGACCCTACCTAAAGGTAGTGGGAATATGAACACTATGGCATACGCTCCTAAAGTTATCTCGACATCTACTTTACCAACGGATGAGGCGAGGTGACGTGTAACTTGCAATATTAATTGAAAGGCTTCTTTACATAAAAGTAATGCTACAGATGGCTGACACTAAAGAAGATTCGATATTCAGATCCCGAGGGAAAGGAGGTATCGCATCCATTGTCCAATATGTAACAATAACGACACTAACACTTAGATAGCGAACATGGGAGTTCGCGGAACGTACGACCAGGAAGTCGTCCGGTGTAGATGGTATGAAGCTATCGCCCTCAGTCAAGGTTTTAAGCTGTCTTTCACTGAGTCATAAACTAGCTGTTGCGATTTTTGCAATTTTGAAGTCGAAGGCAAATTCTTTTCCAATATCAACTGTCGTAATTGAGCAATATCGTCCACCGATCGATAAGTTTATTGTCGGTCTGAACACTTCACTACTAAATGCAGCCAAGAATCTTATTTTCTGGACATGTAGAACTCCCTGCCGGTACGTATGAGCTGGAATTGTAAATTCATTTATTTCCCTTACTCAGATCTTATCTCACAGGCCTCGTTGATGACAACGAAACGCCCGAGAATGCAGCTATCCGCGAACTCCAGGAAGAAACTGGTCTAAAAGCAGAAAAAGTGATTGAATCCTCATCCTTGATAGTCAGCGATCCGGGTGGGTCCTTCGTAAATTTACCTTCAAAGCTTCAGCTCTAATCTTGCCTTTTAGGAATGACAAACGCGAATATGAAACTTATCGTGCTCAGCGTACTTTTAGAAGATAAGCTCGTACTTCCAGATCCTAACTTGGATACCGGAGAATTTATCGTGAGACGAGTAGTGGAGATCTCAAAACTCAGTGACGAACTAAAACGTGGGTTACAATTTATGCGCTTGACATCTTCATTGACACTGACTATCGAATTTTAGAATATGATAGTAAGGTATGAAGGCTCCACATTGAGTTGAGCTAGCTTCCCATATACTCCCAGGGATTTATCATTGATGCCCGGTTGTCACATTTGGCTTTTGGATTAGAGGTAGCGGAAAAAATCAGGCAAGGCAAATTTGATTAAACCCTATAACGTGGTACCTGGAGAAGGTGCATGTATTTTAGTGACGCGATTTCTTCGACTTATCGATGTGTTTTCGTAACTTCTGTTGCTTTTCTCTCAATGAAGCTTTCTTTTTGCTTCTCACAGCTCCGCTGCTCAATATCATCATGATAGGTTTGTTTCGTGCCTTCTCCCGGTTCGTTGAACTGCTGGGAACCTCTTTGTTCTGCTTCCCTTTGTGGGACCCAAATTTCTCTCGACCTTCTCGTCCCTTTTGAATTGAGGCAATGCGTTCGGCGTAGTCGGCCTTGGCTTTCTTTCGAGGTCCCAGGATATCGTTCTCGGATATAAAACAATTGTCTGCCTGGTTACCATTTATTAATGACTTTTTACTGGCTTCCAGATCGATAAGTTTTCGCTTGGCACTCGATCCACCGCCAGACTCGATTACTTTAGTGGCAGCCTGTATACGAAGATCACCAAGCAGAGCGAAATCGGCGGGTGTCAAAATCTGTGTGAGGTGAACTTGACATGGAATAACACAAGTATTCTGGTTGTAAAGCACTTGCCTTTGATGTAGCCAACGATGAGATTCTTCTTGCCGCGTGTGGCACTTGAGTTGACATCACGATTTCTGCATCAACCTCATCTTCACTATCACTTATGTTGATATCGTCATCTTGACCATTGTCAACATCAATCCATCCATCAGAACGAGAAGTATCATCGCTGAGATCAGATTCTATCTCCCAACCATGCCAAGCATTCTCGTTGTCCTCGTTAGCATCTTTTTCAACGCCTTCTTCGTCGCGCAATTTCTGGAGATGATCTTCTAAGAGCTACAAATACGATTGAGACATGATCAAATTGACAGTTATAAAACACACTGACTGAAAGGCCCTCAATGTCAACTGCTGCCTCTGCACTGTAACCGAATGGAAGTGGTCTACTTCCATTCATTATGCCCATAGTCGCCTCTTTACCCTATCAATATGTGAATAAGCTGCCACTTGATCCTAAAAGAGGAGCACCGACTCTTTCTCGTTTCTTCAGCAGGCTTGGATTAATTTCCCGATAAAGCCTCAGAAGCCCACGGGCAGCAGCGGTGACAGACTTATCCTTACTTTTTCTATATTCGACAAGGTCTCCAAGTAGATCTTCGTCTATTGACCATGGTTGTCTCCGACAAACTTCTCTGATCGAATTCAGGCCAGCAGTAATTACCTCACCTGCCACGCCAGGATGGACAAATTCTTGAGCAAGCTTTTGGATTACAGGGGTGATCGCATCCGGTGGGGTCAGGTCATGCACAGATTGAGCGAGGGCAACAAGAATGGAAGGAACTCGAAGTTGACGGTGTACGAGGTATTTGACTATGTATGTGTAGAAGCCGAGTACGCAAAGTTTATGGGCTCCCATGACACGAGAAAGAAGTTGCATCAAAAGGATGCGATGATCAAGGGAAAACCGCTTGTCGTATACATTCAAGATGTTGTACAGCTTTTCGGCAAATGTTTGCGGGTCATGGAGTAGCTGCAAAGCAGGAAAATTTGGGGCGGGGTCCTCCTTGTCATTTTTTTTCTAGAAAGTTGATCAGCAAAAGTCCATGAATACAAAACTACATTTACTTTCTTGGCTGACTTGAGCTGCTTACGGAGTTTATTGTCACCACTTCTGGTCTTTTTGTTAATGTCACGACGGTGATGTAAGGCGCGCACGTCTATTTCCTGAATAACGTCAGCTACATAAAATAAATAGAGACGTAGGCAAACCTCATTGTCGTCATCGCTATCTTCTCTGTTATCTTCACTGCTAAGAAAGAAATATATTGAAGCACTCTGGACCTTTGTCACGGGATGGAAACATCCCAAGGCAACAATTGACACTGATTTTGCGTCCGTCCTGCAGTCAAGTAAGTCAATATAGCTATGATGGCGATATGTATATTACCAAATCCCCTTCTTCCACAGCTCTTTGGTCAGAATGACTGCCCACATTGCAGCTTCTCCATTATGCGTTGTGCGTTCGGTTGTTGGGCCGCCGTTTGGATTGCGAATCTTCCCTTTGTCACCAACAACTTCACTACTCATACCCTGTTCCACCATACCAAACAGCATGGCTTGTACCGCTCGATTGAGTTTGTGATTTTTTGTGCGGAGATTAGCATTACGAAGATCAGAGAGAATAGTTTTGCGTATAAAACTTCGTAGGTGGGATGATGTTGTCCTGGGAAGCAATGGAAATAATACTTTCAGAAGCCTAGCAAGGCGCTTTAATAATGCGAACCCAATAAGAAGATCTTGCTCACTCGATTGATGATACCACCTCTTTATTCCGCAGCATTATCAAATTTTGTACAAGATTCTTCCGTGTGTCAGGAGAGAGGATTCCATAACTGTCATGGAGGAGTCCTGATATATGCATAGGAAAATCGGCAGTTTCTTTGGGGTAGCATGTAGCAACCTAACTTTGTATAAGGAACTGTGAAGTAAGAAAAAAGGTCATAAGGGCGTACTTGAGATATGAATGAGACAAGTTCTCGAAAATGCTCAGCCTGTTCGTTTGGATTAATCTTGTAAATCTGACGAATGCTATTGTAGTGATTCCATTGTTGCAAGAATTCTTCCTTGTAAGCAATAGGATCGCGTTTAATGAGATTTTGAAGCTGAGGCAGATTGGATGTAAGGAGAACGCCGCGACCCATCGCTGAGGCCACCGAATCGAAATAATTTTCCAACTATCTACTGTTCCTACATAATATGTCAAAACAACCGCCTCAATTATCAACAGAAGAGGACAGGTTTGTGTGCCGGTATATCGTCAAATCTGGCCCTCTATGTCTATAATCAAGCTCATCGACATTAGGATACCTGAATACTATGAGCCGATAGCTACCGTTGGCGGCTGAGACCAGGACTACATTTGGCGAAGTCGGGACAACAAAATATGGTGATATTCCCGAGACATCGTACAAAAAACGAGGGCAGGTTGAGCAAAAGTTGCCACGGATATCTTGTCCGGGAGGCGAAGTCAATAAAACTCGTAATATACATGAAAGTAGTCCATATAACTTGAAAAAGCCAGGGCATGCAGATGTGTAAATCGGGATCGAGAGAAGCAGACGTGGGCGTTATGCATTGGTGCCTAGCATATCAGTATTTTCGGTCGCCGTCATAACAGCACTGGTTACTGGGTTTACAGGGGTGGTTGTTTTAGTGTCCGTTTCACGAGTGTCCGCGGTGCTAGCAGAGCTCACGCCTCTGCCTGTGCCTCTACCACGACTTCTCCCGCGACCTCTTCCACCTCGCGCGGAAATGCCGCGAATCCAGGAAGAAGGAACCTCAGGATAATTTTCTGTAGTATCATTGAATGGCTGAGATTCGACCACGGAGGCACTAGTCTTCCGTTCCATTGCTGGCTTTCCGGAATCCCATTCCCTGCTTTGCGCCTTGTCCATTTTGCGCTTCGCGTTCTGATCACGGGCTCGATCAATGTCCTCTTGCTTTTTCCGATTGTGAGACAGCTTCAGACGCTCAACTTCTTGGGATTTGCGAAAAGCATCTTCATCAGCCTGGACGTCCTAGAATACGGTATTTAAACAGGATTTGAACAAAAGTGATTTCGAATTACTATTCTTCGCTGTTTGATTTTTTCATTTTGTTGTCTGATGCGTGTCATACGCTCTGTGAGTGCCTCTTCACTCAGTTTATCCTGAGAGTAGAGCATGAGTAGAAGTTTTTGCAAGCAATTCGAATGAATTTACGCGTTGACTGCCCCCTGTCTTGACACGTTCTGGATTTACATATGGTTTCGTCTTCTTGTCCTTGGTTGCCGGGTCTTGGGGTTGAATATCTGGAGACAAATGATCTGACTGCGGGTGAGGAAGATCTTGCGAGGTGGCAGAATCATTCAAGTGGAGATTATCAAAGTTGAGGCCAAGGACATTGGAAGACGAAGGTTCAGTCATTGAAAACGTTACTGTAAAATCCAGATATCAACCTTATGAACCTTACTTACGTAACAAATTAAGTATATATCGTGTACCCTATGGTCGAATATAGGGTTTTTCCTAAAACAGTCATCTGGGCACTGAGTTTTGTCCTTATCTCCTCCTTCATCCCCGCTGTCATATTTCAGAAAATGTCTCTTTCAAATAAATTGTCCATCACAGACCTGGATCTTGGTGGAAAGCGAGTTCTTATTCGTGTAGACTTCAACGTCCCTTTACAAAATGGCAGGATCACAAACCCCGCAGTATGCTCCCATCGCTCATGCTTAACCTCGCCTTCTAATCTGTGCTATCCTAGCGCATCGTCGCTGCATTGCCTACGATAAACTATGCTCTCGATCATGGTATCCAATGTGCTTTAATCAATCATGGTCTCTACGTATTAATCCCTTGCATAGGTGCCGCCTCGGTTATTCTCATGTCGCATTTGGGTAGGCCCGACGGAAAAGTGATTGAGGAATTCTCTTTGAAGCCCGTTGCAAAGGAATTGGAAAAACAGCTGGGAAAACCCGTTTTGTTTTTGTCAGACTGCGTTGGTTCCGACGTAGAAACGGCTGTTCAGGGTGTTTCCGCTGGCTCTATTATTTTGCTCGAGAACCTGCGTTTCCATATCGAGGAGGAAGGTTCAGTAAAAAACAAGGATGGAACAAAGACAAGAGCCGACCCTGCTCAAGTAACCCAGTTTCGCGAGGCCCTCACAAAGCTCGGAGACGTCTATATTAATGACGCATTTGGAACCGCGCATCGTGCGCACTCTAGTATGGTTGGTGTAAAACTGCCCCAAAGAGCTGCAGGCTTCCTCGTCAAGAAAGAGTTAGAATACTTTGCTAAGGCCTTGGAGAATCCTGAAAGACCTTTCTTGGCTATTCTCGGTGGCGCGAAAGTGTCTGACAAAATTCAGTTAATTGACAACATGCTGGACAAGGTGAGACCATCCTTTTTAAAGAGCCGGGAAGGCGCTTTTTACATATTACAGGTTGATTCGCTTATCATTTGTGGTGGAATGGCTTTCACCTTTAAAAAAACTTTGGACAACGTTTCGGTATCCCTCCACTCTTTTTTATAAACCTAAAACTAACAGCGGGGCAAAAACAGATTGGGAATTCTCTTTTCGACGCAACTGGGTCCGAGAAAGTTGCTGCATTAGTTGAAAAGGCTAAAAAGAATGCTGTGAAACTTGTATTCCCTGTTGATTATGTTACAGCAGACAAGTTTGACAAAGATGCGAAGGTTCGTCCTCAACTTGAATGAGAATTTCACTAACTCATTCAAATATAGACGGGTTTCGCCACCGACGCTTCAGGTATCCCTGAAGGGTGGATGGGGCTTGATTCTGGGCCTAAGAGCCGTGAGCTTTTCCGTGAAACCGTCCTAGAAGCCAAGACAATACTTTGGAATGGGTGGGCAGTTACTAAATGATGTTCCGAGTGGTCATTCATGTTTGCACGCTTAGACCACCTGGCGTTTTTGAGTTTCCAGCATTTGCTGAAGGTTCAAAATCGCTGTTGAATGCAAGTATCGAGGCTGTCAATAGAGGGGCGGTGGTTATTGTTGGTGGTGGTGATACGGCGACTGTTGTTGCTCAGCACCACGCTGAAGGTAAACTCAGTCACGTCAGCACCGGGGGAGGTGCTAGTTTAGAACTCCTGGAGGGCAAGGTAATTTTTATTTACAATAATTTACCCACAGGTCCATCCATTGATAAATGTTTTTAGACTTTACCGGGTGTTGCGGAGTTGAGTAAAAAATAGAAGCGACTATTGTAGAGCGCATGGAGAATCAAATACTGTACCCTTTTGATCAATTCAACCTTACTGTGTTCTACACCCTAGTAGTTCTATGTTGAAATTTTCAACATTGTTTTTGTCTACTCTTTAACAACTGAATATCTTTAAAAAATTGCCTTCCCAACACACCTTCACACCCTAACATATTTATCCACCCATTTATTGGGAACTTACTCGGATATTATAAATTTTAGGCCTCGAATTTGCCTCGAATATTGTGGCACACCTAATTGACACCTAATTTTTTTTGATTTGGTATGTGATTATGTAATGGATTACTAGTTATACGTCGTGGGGGTCTCATTAACTTGAAAGTTATGGCTCGCAGTCAAAGACGATCCGCACGTACAAATCCTCGAAAATCTACAGAAGGCTCTTCTCTGTCGGCACGTTCGAGTCCAGAAGTTCTAGAGACTAAGGCAGATATATCTCACCCACACGCAAATGGAGAAACTTGTCCAGCATGCTCGGAGGGCACAACAGAATCTCTCAATGCATTTGACAAAGAAAACTGGGTCCGGTGTGACGTTTGCAAAACTTGGTTTCACTGGCGTTGTGCCGGAAATGGTGAAGATGTAAACTCCATCGACAAATGGTGTGTTAACTTGGACTGAGGTTTCAAATTTCACTATTGAATTGATGAAAGGTACTGTCAATCATGCATAGATGTTGACCCGACTCGTATTATAACGGCTAAGGCTCCTGCTCGCAAGTCTTCGCGAAAGCGGACTCATCGAGATTATGCCAATTTAAATTCTGGCATTGGCTCTGATCCAGGCCGTTGGGTAAGGATGTTGGACGGAAAAGATATTAGAGGAGATCCGTTCAAACGCCTGGAGGGGAGTTCAGTTGGCTTATCTTGGCTAGAAAAAGAGGAGGATGCTATGACGGAGCCTATTGTCATTGAAAAACCTGAAGGCCTGGGAATGCAAATGCCACCCGAGAGTTTTGGCATTGGGGATGTTGCTCAGATTGTTGGTGTAGATACCCCTATCGAAGTTATAGGTATGGCAAATTTATCGTGCCTTATACATATGTGATATGTAACTTAACCTTAACTATTGTGTTTCAGATGTTGCCTCTCAAGCAACTTCCCCTGGATGGACGCTCGGGAAATGGGCAGATTATTTTGAACTTGAACCTGACAAGCGCGAGAGGATACTGAATGTTATTTCGTTAGAGGTGTCGGGTACAAAGTTGGCGAACATGATTCTTCCACCAAAGATAGTCAGGGAACTTGACTGGGTGGAACAATTTTGGCCAAGCACTAGGAAGGGAAAAGGTCATGTGTATCCGAAGGTTCAGTTATACTGTCTTATGGGAGTAGCTGGTGCATGGACTGTGTGTTATTTCGCATCTCGCTTTGTAAATCTTTCACCGATACGTTGAATAGGACTGGCATATCGACTTTGCCGGGTCTTCAGTGTATTACCACATATTGCATGGATCAAAGGTATAGATTTCGTTTAATTGTCAATCATATATTTCATTTCCCCCTTATTAGGTTTTCTATTTCATTCGTCCTACATCTGCCAATCTAGCGGCTTACGAGCGATGGTCTGGAACAGACCTTCAGTATCAATCTTGGTTAG
Organism: Cystoderma amianthinum; assembly: GCA_036936965.1. Classification (NCBI taxonomy): domain Eukaryota; kingdom Fungi; phylum Basidiomycota; class Agaricomycetes; order Agaricales; family Squamanitaceae; genus Cystoderma; species Cystoderma amianthinum. The sequence continues at coordinate 10,629 of JASFDA010000352.1, forward strand.
GAGACTTGGTTGATGATGTATTCAAAGTGGAGCTAAAAGCAGGAAATACAATGATTATTCCAACTGGGTGGATACATGCAGTGGTAAGTCATACTTATTGTGTTCGCGATGGGGTCAAATTTCTCAGTATCTGCAAAAAAGTATACCCCTGTGGATACGCTGGTATTTGGGGGCAATTTTCTGCATTCCTATAATGTTCCGACCCGTAATGCTCTCCTTTTATTCGACACATACATATGAGCTCACACCTGACTTCAGAATTACGAGTACGAAATATCGAGATTGCAACGCAAGTGCCGAAAAAATTTAGGTTTCCAATGTTTTCCAAGTTGGTCTCTACCTTCTATACGTCAACAAGACGCTTATGATTACTAAGGCTTTGTTGGTACGTTGGGGACAAATATATGCGGGATCTCAAATCACAGGCGGTTCCACTACCTTCTCGAGTGCTTTCTTCGTTAGTTGTCCTTGCGGATTTCTTAGTCTCTCAGGTCCGTATTCTTGAACGGGGAACTGATCAAGCGAAGAAGGAGGTAAAGGAACAGATACCAACGGATCGAATTAAAGAACCAATATCTATGGCAAGGGAGTTTCGGTGGAGGTTGAGACATGCTGCTGGATATTTGAGTGATGATGAGGAACCGGGACCAATGTATAAGGCGAAAGAACTGGGAGATAGTTCAGCAAATGGAGGGAAACGAAGACGGATTGATGCCGCTGGTCCTTCCAAGGTAGCAGAAGATATTGACGGACGGTTCAAGAACTTTAAACCGAAGGTTTGGGATGGGTTGGTAGAAAATAAAGATGTAAAAAGCGGAGAAGTTATTAGGGCGATGAAACCGACAACGGGCGACGAGGGTTGGGCCAAGTTGTGGCTTGAATATTCGGAGACGGCTGAAGGGCTTGGAGGGGAAGAAGCGCAGGTCGAGCGTCAACGAGAAGTCGTTGTCAAGGTTCGACGGACAGCCAACGGATTGGAACGACATCGAATCGAACGGGTGGTTGAAGACTGGGTCTGGGATAAAATGTCATATTAACTGTGGGAATTCAATTAAATATTGTTATTTGATTAAGCATATCGTTCCGTACCACCTTGAACAGTGACTACTACTATGACAACCCCTACCGATTTCTCCATAGCACAACGCCCACAGAATCGCAGACATGCTTTGTCCCCAGATATACAAGCCTCTTGGTCTCCTGCTTTAGGCTCAATACCTGATGACTCTGTATACAACGATGATCTTGACCCTCCCATCGGTGAGTAGCCTAGGCCTATTTCCCAATCGTCTACCCTAATTCTCTCCAAAAGTTTTTGCTACTCGTTTTCCTAGTAATCACTCGGCACCCTCTTTACCACTTCATCAATCTCCCCAGCCTCCGCAATATACAGAACATCCAGATAACTTAGGAAAGTATGAACCTACGGCTGCATTGGACGCGTTTTCTGCCCTTCATATTGGTGACCCTGTGCCTCGTGCTTCTAGTGCGATGTCTCATGCATCGGATCCTGTGCCTCGCGCTGCTTCGTCTTTCTCGGTGACCCCTTTGCATCATGCAAACTCTCATCCCCGACATGATACTCTACCTCCATCTCGAAATCAGTCGCTCCAGAGCTATTCACAGCTACAGAGCGATGTAATTACCCCCTCGTCGTCCAGAGATCATCGTCAACAAAACGCTCCCGGGTCCATGTATGCCCATGATGCTTATGGTCATGATCCACACCAGCTAGCATATGAAGATAATACATCTACTTATCATTCCTCTGATCCTATTGCACAAGCTCCCCAGTTTCGGCCCCCACCGCAACAACAGTGGCAGCAACCCCCTCGCGTTGATTCATTCAATTCATTCTACGCAGCTGCTTCGGATGTTCTTGGGATGGCGCCTCCCCCAAGCTCTCATGCAGTGCCAGACATTAGTTTTTCCTCAATCTCTAGTCATTCAATTGATTATCCCTCCTACGCTTCCAGCCACACTTCTCTCTCTTCGAGCCAAAGCACTGTCAGCGGAAATTCACAGGCTTCATTGGACCCAATGTACCCTCCACAACCACAGGAAAATCAGGAATTTGAGCCTCGTCCATCGCTTCACCGTGCTGGAACGTCTGCTTCCGTTACCCTCTCCACTAATAAATCCAAAGCGATCGATTTAAGTGCACCACCTTACACTAAAGAATATATTGATCAATACCGTCAACGGATTAAAGCAGACCCAGACCCTGAAGCTCATTTCCTCTATGCCAAATACCTTATCGACGCTGCGAAAAAGATTCGAGCCACTGCGAAAGACCAGAGGTCAGCGAAGAAATATAGCGAAGTTCTCATAGGGGAATCGCTCAAGGTTATAAAACGTTTGGCAACACAAGGAGAAGCTTACGACGAAGCTCAATTCTTTCTCGCAAACTGCCACGGCACAGGTGCTCTGGGTTTGCAAGTGGACCACGAGCGAGCGTATCATTTATACTTACAAGCAGCGAAACAAAATCATGCAGCTGCTTGCTATCGCGTCGCAGTTTGCAATGAAATTGGGGCGGGGACGAGAAAGGAAGCGCCAAGAGCTTCAGCTTTCTATCGTAAAGCGGCTTCTCTAGGAGATACCCCAGCCATGTACAAGCTTGGTATGATTCTACTTCATGGCTCCTTAGGGGAGCAAAAAAATCCCCGCGAAGCAGTCAATTGGCTAAAGCGAGCGGCAGAACAAGGTGATGAAGACAATCCTCATGCCTTGCACGAATTAGGTTTGTTGCATGAACAGCCAGGTTCCGCGTTGGTACCTTATGAGCCCACATACGCTAAGAGCCTTTTCACTCAAGCAGCGCAGCTTGGCTATACTCAATCACAGTACAAGCTGGGTCAGTGTTATGAATATGGATCGTTGACGTGTCCTGTGGATCCTAGAAGGTCTATAGCATGGTATACTAAAGCAGCGGAAAAGGGAGACGCTGAGGCTGAGCTCGCTTTGAGTGGCTGGTATCTAACAGGCAGTGAAGGGGTTTTGAAACAAAGTGATTCTGAAGCGTATCTATGGGCTCGTCGTGCTGCCAATAAAGGTTTAAGTAAAGCGGAATATGCGGTGGGATACTATGCAGAGGTGGGGATAGGAATAAAGCAGGATATCGAGTTTGCAAAACGGTGGTATATGCGGGCTGCAGGTGCGTCCTTCTTATGTTTAAATTTTTTACTGTCATTTTGAACAAGCTTAGCTCAAGGAAACAGGCGAGCGATGAATCGCCTGACGGAAATGAAAAGAATGGGCAATCGACGTGCTAACGTTGCTAGACCTACAAGACAACAAGCAAAAGATGAATGTGTGATATGTTAATTAGTAACTACTTGTACTTGCTGTACAGTGTTTGTCCCATTCAAATGAGACGGTTGTTTGCTTACATGCTTCGTGTGTCGTTCAATGTCCACTTCCACAACCAACACTGGAATTGTAGATCTTTCAAAAGATGTAAGATATACGTAGTAAATGTGCTCTTTTCTTGATATTATTCTAGGTATCACTGCTTGAATACATCGATCTTTCGCAACTCAACTGCCTGAACGAGGCCTCGGAGCACCCATTCAAGTCCATTGTCTCAAAAAAGTCGAGAAACACTTCTGAAAACTATCTTCTTAGCGATGCGGATGAACAATTGCTATTGAATATACCTGTTCGTTGATTCCTGTCTAGCTCCGTCTAGTATTGACAAAGATTCAGTTCAATCAGGCTGTCCGGGTTCGGTCTATAGTAATTCATGGGTCGGAGGAAAGTCAGGCACCCCGTATAGTGAAACTAGTAGTAAATCGTCCTTCCTTGGGATTCGAAGATGTAGAGAATGCGGAGGAACCAGATATCGCCCAGCTGCTCGATATTTCGCAAGACATGGTAAAAAAAGGAGGTTTGCTGATGTTGCGATATGTTCGATTTCAGACTGTCAACAGCCTGCATGTTTGTAAATATCCCTTCTTGTAGGTGATATACTCAGGTTCTTTAGCAGATATTTGTTTCTTCAAACTATGGTGGTGAACAGTCAAGAATTGACAGCATTGATATATTTGGGGTGCTTGTTGAGTAAGTTGTTGCCACTTGCTCATATATACAGACAACCTCAATACATTGTCAGGACTACAAAAAAAATAAGTGGTCTGGTAAAGCAGGATGAATCATAATCAAGGAACTAGAGAATGTATTTGATAAAAAATGAATCCCTGACTATTGAACAGATAGAGTAAGGAGGGTTTTGTCAAAATAGATTTTGAGTCCTTATTTATAAGGAATCATTTCATTTAATTTCTTGTTCTGCTAAAATTTGATGCAATGTAATGTTTAAGTGGTTGTCATTTTAGTTAGTGTTTGGAAGTCTGGTCTGGTCCGGTCTTTTGCCAACATAGACCAAAGATGTGCTTGCAGACTTCAGTTGAAAGTAGCCAGAGGAGCAGTGGGTAAACAGTTGGTAGGTCTTGGTAAACAATGACAAGTTTTACTAACCCTTGTATCAATGTCTTCATGATGTCACAAGCCTCCTTAGACAAAAAGTATTTGCCTTTCAGATAATTGGCACAGTAGAGAAAGGTCTCCCATGTTTCAATGAAGAACTGGGCACGGAAAACCATCCTAACACGTTCAAGGTTATTGATGTGTCAATTTTGATAGGCATCAATAAGTTCATCAAATATGAAAAGGTAGATAATTGGACCAAGTAGGTTAGGGTACTTTTCAACAAGCCATTGAAGAGCATCATCAGAAAAAAGGCAAATGGCTGCATTATCATCCTGGCAATCAAGCTTCTCCACATTGTGGTCAAAAAGGGGCCTGCCTTCTACAGCTAATTGCCGTAAATCCTCAAAAATAACGGGGTAATTTCCCAGAATCAGTGTGCAAGCATCAGAGAAACTTGCATTTGCATCCATGCTGGGAGTCTTGAACCATTACCACAGGCTGGTCACTATTTTTGCCAAAGAGTGGGATTTCAAGGGTAATAGTACCATTGTTTGGATGTTTGAAGTGGATTGTTCTTCTTTTCTTGGCCTTCAATGTTAATAAATTTTGAACTGATTGTTCCACTGAGGAGCCATCTGCTGCATAGGCAACAATGCAAAGTCCTTTGCGCAAGAATCCATTCAGAAGACTGAATGAGTAATCCAGGAGAGTATTCACACCAAGAGAGCTTGGAATTGCCTTTGCTGCCGCAATATGTTGACATGTGAAAATTACACATGATGACAGATGACTCACACATTTGACGTTTAGTGAGTCAGGGCCCCACATTACTCACATTTATATATAGATGAGTTAATATTAAAGGCCCAAGGTAGCTTAGTCATGCATGTAGAATAGGTATACAGTGCCCATCACCACTTCCTTGACACCACTCGGCGACAGCCGTAGAATTTTTTAATGATTTTCTCCTATTTAATTTGAGAAGAAACTGTAAGGGCAGCCTCAGGTGACTTGTCACACTGACAAGGGAGATCCAAAGTCAATATATATAAACAAGTAGGTACTACAGAAAGGGGCTCACCTGACAAGGGAGATCCAAAGAGAAACAGTCTAAGTGTCAGGGGACGCCTGTGCCGATACCGATTTACATAGCCGCCGCCGAAACCACCGCCTACACTCCGAGCCGCCGAAC
>JASFDA010000354.1:0-16141 GCA_036936965.1 Cystoderma amianthinum
ACAACCCCCAGGTATGTAGGTCGCTACAAGGCAGTTCCACTGCACACAGGCATTAGAGCACACATTGCTGTTCAACATTACCTTCAAGACATCTAATCTCCAGTTCTAGTCTACCTTTCCGTTCACCTCCCATATGCCAAGGTTGTTCATTTATTAGGGGCTAGTACCTGTATTGACAAGTTCTATCGAGAAAGGAATGAAAGTACGACACTTGATCCGAACGACGCCTCAGCAGAGATCTTGGCACATACCATTTCTTGAACTACAACCAGCTGGACGCCCCACTCTTGCTTGAGTAATGACGTTCAATATACATTTTATTTCATACCATCCCAAAATGTTCTGTACACCTACCACGAGATGAACGAGGTCGGAGATACTTGAGTATGATCCTGAACCTGCTAAGTCTATGTCGTTTTGGAAGATGCAGTGGAAATTGTAGATTGGTCACTGAAGGATAAACATGAACTTCAATTTTCGTCAAATGGTATTAGCGCTTTATTAACAATGTTACCTGAAATGTAGAGGCTATAATGCCACACTGGCAGTCTACACTAAGTGGGTGAGCTATCATTTTGATGCTTTGTTTTCGCCGAGGATCCGAACACTATAACAGAACTTATCTCACAGATGCTTATATGACAAATGACAAAGAATTGTGTGGTTCTTGTCATAAGACTTCATTCTTTCAACTAAGGTTTGTTATTTATATTCAAGTGATGAGTGATCTCTTATCAGATTGATAGCTGTAGATGATGTTAGATTGACGCCTATGAAAATGAACGTAGTGTTGTCCAGGCTCTATAAACTTGTTTAATGGTAAGGCATATGCTCATCGTTCCAGATTGTGCTGATAACCTTGGATCGTAAAGTCTCTGCTCAAAATCATGGATGATAGCAGTGAAGACGAAGACTTGACAGGCTTTAACTCGTTCGAGAAGGTCCAGCAATTTAGGTTGTTGATCATAGGGAGATCTGGATGTGGAAAAACAACAATTTTAAGTAAAGTATGTAACTTACTATTGCATTGAATGCAGATCCTGTCTAGATCACGATTTACAGGTGTGCGGAGAGGAAGTAGTGAGCAATACATTTCCCCTGATCCTCTAGAAATAGCCTACATAAGCTCTTATAAAGGCTGATAAACCGAGCACAACGGTAAGATACCATTCACTCTGCAATTACTTCTCTGAATTGCACAAGCGAGGAATACATAATATCGAAAGAGAGATGGAATTCAAAGATAACAAGTTGTTTGTTGTTCATGATTCAGAAGGGTTCGAAGCAGGCCAAGAAGATGAGTTCCAAGTTGTAGTTAATTTCATTCGTTCTCGAAGTCGTGCGGAAAACATCAATGATTGCTTACATGCAATTTGGTCAGCTTACTGATTATTAAACTAATGCAGAAGCTCACGAAAAGCTGAGTTGCAGGTATTGTTTGACCACAAATTCCCAACCAATTCAACATTCCGAAGAAATGTTTTTTTCTGTAAAGCACAATGGTAAGCCAAACTTGTACCGCAATGTCATTCTTTTCGTGAATAAAATGGCATCTAGTTCCTGTGGTAGCAATTTTTACCAAGTTTGACTTATTTGTTGAAGATCAACTTCAAGACTTAATGGAAACCTCAAAAAACCCAGAGAACCTTGATGAGGAAGAACTTGAACGGCAAGCGATGACATTGACTACGGAAAAGTTTGAGAGGCACTACAAAGGTACCCTTCTCAAAAAGCCGCATCCACCGCAAGCCGTTGTCGCGGTGTCCAACAGTTAGTGTAATCTTGCCATGTGACCATTTTTGTTTAAACCAAATGATCTAGTCCATACATCCACGCCCATGGATAGTCGTTTCACAGAACTGATGGGTACAACCTCAAAGGCTCTCAACGTCAAAACGGACAAGTCAGACGCTCAGGGCAAGTTGAATAAATCTTGTCTGAGATCCCTGTTTGCATCCGCGCAGATGGCAGATCTTCACCTTAAATATAAGGCCTCTGTACGGTACGTAGAGCGCTTAGTACATTTATGGTAACTGAAAAGTTTCTCTTTCGCAGTGAAGGGATGCCTTGTAAGTACAAGTTTTTCCCATAACACACTTGCTATATTCAGTGTTGTCTTCAGCCTCCATCGAGACGGCTTCAGAGAGGGCTTTTGCTGCGGCCAGGCGTGAGGGACTTATTAGAATCTGGAATACGGTTTGGACAACAGATTGCAAGCCAGTAAGGCCATCAGGGTGTAAACCTTTTGTCTCTCGCTTACTTTCATTTTCTAGATATTGTCTACTTTTGAATCTTATGTGAAGAATCATCCACAGACATTAGGCAACAAGCCTTCCTTGAAACTTCCCCAAATGATCAGGCTCACGAGGCTAGAACAAGAAGCCTGTCGCTGTGTGCAACTAGTTGCAGGTGTGTATACATGGTTATGCTTGCTTTTGAAACCTTTAATTCATCTTTTTACCAAAGACTTGACGGTCATCATGGCTGAAATATTTTTGTCGAAAGTCCAAAATTCATCTGTTGTCAAAGATATGGTGCAGAGATATCCAAGCACTCCTGCATTTTTCTTCATTCAAGAAACCATTCTCAAACTTGATTGGTCGTCGTCTTTTGATAAGAAATATGGGGTACTTTTCCTTTACGAACATTGGAAAGCAGTTGAAGAAGCTATTGATAGTGCGGTGCAGATGAATGCTGCTGCCGGAGTACGGCCAGATGCTACCCTGAGCTGACAAAATTGTGGGTACAAAGCTTCGATATTCTTAGTGCATATTCCGTTAATATATTTGAGCATTTGACTGCGTGGAACGAAATATTTTCAGTGAGCAATTGTCGAAGGAATATATAGGTCGTTATCCGTGGGCCATATCGTTGCAAAATCATTCAGGCCTTCAATTCACTCTTAAACTAGACTAGGTCAAGGGCGTTCCGGGTGCGCTGCAACAATCTATGGTCATTAGCGATGTTCGCTCTGAGCTAATTCCTGAGACAGACGCACCGAGATATGCCTTAGCTCTGGACACTGAAGCTCATAGGATTGAAATCCGCAGATGCCATCATTCTACCCAAATGCTAATCTCTCTTGTTTGAACACTTTTATTCAGGAAAAGACATGGTTAGTTGTTGGATAACTACTGAGTGCAGACGGCTCGATGCAGCTTAAGATGGAGTGACGAACAGGTTCAGTAGATGTTGAGTTTTGAATCCTAGCACATCCATCAGGCATTGATCCTCAGTCCCGGAATTTTTTAGAGTTCATGCTGCTTTTGCGAAGGTTCTGAACCTCTGCGGTGCTGATGATCAAGTACTTTAAAGTGTTGAACAACATACCAAAAGGGTCTTTGCAAACCCGCCAACGTGGAAACCGAATTTCTCCTTGCTAGCGACAATAAGTACAGAGCGTGTCACGATATAATCTATTAAATCTTTAAACCAGTTCGTCTGTTGTGCTCTTTGTGAGAAAATATATTTTGTATAAAACTTGCCCCCCCACTTATAGTAATAGTAATAGTAATTTGATACAGATCATGTGCTGTAGAAGTTTGTGCCTGACGGACATTCCGGTAACCCTAGAGCCGTGGTTATATTGTACTTTGTTCCTATCAAATATCATGATGAGCTTTACTGTTTTGGAAATGGTTATGCGTTAGTCCTGCTTCTGCCATGCTTTCTCCTTCTCCTATCATTTGCTGCTTCTCACCTCGCCCTTGCCATTTCCGTCCTCTCTCTTATAGTAAGGCTTACACTTGCCGCTTCAAGAAACTTGTGCTAATATCTTGGGAGACACCTCTCAGTGAATCATGGACAAGAGCTGCAAAGATGACGATTGTAGCGAGGATGAAGACTGGATAGATCTGGGTGAAGTTAAACGATTCAGGTTGTTGGTTATAGGGAGATCTGGATGTGGAAAAACATCAATTTTGAGCAACGTATGCAACTTCCCCTTGTGTAATGAATCTAAAGCTTGCTAACATCTCAATTCAAAGGTCTGCGGAGAAGAAGTGGTAAGCAGAGCATCTACTCTGGTCTTCTCAGAATGAAACCGCTGAATATAAAAGGCTGATAAACCAAGTACAACGGTAAAATATTATTTCATGTCGTAATCCGTCTCTGAATCTTCACAAGCGAGGAGCACATGCTATTGAAAGGGAAATGGAGTTTAAAGACAACAAATTGTTTGTTGTTCATGATTCGGAAGGGTTCGAAGCGGGACAAGAAGCTGAGTTTCAGGTGGTGGTTAACTTCATACAGTCTCAAAGTCGTATGCAAAATATCAATGACCGCTTACATGCGATATGGTTAGCTCAATTAATAAATTCATAAAGACACTCAAAATGTTAAAACGAATTTACAGGTATTGTTTGACCACCAATTCCAGACCGTTTCAACAGTCCGAAGAAATGTTCTTCTCTGTGAAGCACGAAGGTACGTAAGTGTTTGACTGGGCAACTTTTTTTTTGCTTCCTGAATAAAATGGAATACAGTTCCCGTCGTAGCCATCTTTACCAAGTTCGACTTGTTTTTTGAAGATCAACTTCAAGTCTTAATGGAAAATGTGGAATGCCAGGAAGACTTGAATGAGGAAGAACTTGAACAACTAGCGGCGAAAGTGACGATGGAAAAGTTTGACAAACATTACAAAAGTGCGCTCCTTCAAAGGCCATATCCGCCGCAAGGCGTTGTGACGGTGTCCAACGGTAAGCAAACTCTTTATATGTGTGGTCAAATAAACCAAACAATCCAGTCCATATATCTACAACTATGGATAGTCGGTTGGCAGAACTAATTAACGCAACCTCGGAGGCTCTCAATGTCAAAACGGACGAGTCAGACGATCAGCGCAAGTTGGATAGCGCACGCCTATCGTCTTTGTTTGCATCCACGCAGATGGCAGATCTCCAACATAAATATAAGGCCTCAATATTGTATGTAGGGCGCTTATTGCATTCCAGGTGACTGAAAATTTTCTCTTCTATAGTGCAGGGATGCCTCGTGAGTATAAATGTTGTGTTACTCAAGGCTTCCTATGTTCAGTATAGTCTTCAGGGTCCGTTACAAGAGGGCGCGAGAGGGCTTTGAGCTCTGCCAGGCGTCCGAGACTCATTCAAATCTGGAATACAGTTTGGACAGAGAATCGCAAGCCAGTATGATTATCGGGGCGTGATCATTTTCACTTTCACTACTCATGTCCATTTTATAGATATTGTCAGCCTTTGAATCCTTTGTGGAGAACCATCCACAGACATTATGCAACGAGTCTTCGTTGAAACTTCCCCAAATGATTACGCTAACGAGCCTCGAACAAGAAGCCTGTCGTTGTGTGCAGCTCGTTGCAGGTGCGCATAGCTAAGCTAGAGCAGCTTGCTTCACTAATCCCTCAATCCCCTTTCCCGTCACTAAAGGCTTGACAGTCATCATGACTGAGATATTTTTACTGAAAGTCCATGCATCTGTCGTCAAAGATATAGTGGGCGGATATCCAAACACACCGGCATTTGCCTTTATTCGGAAGACTATTCTCGAACTAGATTGGTGGTCGTCTTTTGATAAGGCACGCTGGAGGTTCTTCCTTTACCAACATAGAGAAGACGTTCTTGACATGGTCGATGTAGCTGTACGGTTGAATATGGTACAAAACTCTCAGAGTCACCATCGATACGTATAAGAATTTGATTGTGCTGACCGAATCTATTTACTAGTATTACTACTGTACCATTTTGGTTCAAAGCCATTGATTTAGTACTGACTGTGCTCGGGTTGGCGAGAAAAGAATTGTAATAATCGTGCCTCCATCTACAAACCAAGGCTGGGTGATACGGCAAAAGTGCTCTTTCTTGATACTTATGCCTTATACTATTAAGGTATAATGTGGCATGTCCGGACCGAGTCATTACATAAACCAAGACTCACATCGTGAAACTTGACAAACGAGCCAAGCCAAGCAGGCTCTGCAATTTGCAATGTGGCGCCGCAACCATTTGCCCCGCATTATGTAAACTCTAAAAATACCTCCTCCGCTCAATCGAGATTTTTCTGTGACGTGCCTTTTCAGTTCGGTCAAGAGCGCTCGCCGCTTAAACGGAATTCCTGCTGACCTCCGAGTACAGGCGCAAGCGCAGAACATTGTTTCTGGTTTTGGTCTTCAAGGGTTCAACATAAAAGAAATTGCTGCTAGTGGTAGTCCTGGAACGACAACGCCCTGTTAACCCTTCTCATCTGAAGCAGAAGGACTACAATACCAACAACATCAGCTAGAAACGGCCGTGAGTTAAGGGCCACAGAATGAATTTAAAACATCGCTATGATTGCTCAGGCCTCAGGGTACCTACTATTCGTAACAACATCAGTCTATTCACAAACTTCACTAACCACAACTAATACAGTCGACCATGGAAAAACAACGCTTGTGGACTAACTCCGCCGCCAATTAGGGACTATAGAGCAGCTCATGGCGGTTGAACAGGTGCAATACATAGCTCCCCATCATCACATCCTCCATCACCACAACCAACGCCACCGCTAATGACACACTTAACAACGGTTTATCACGCGCCTAGTAGACTCGAACGACCTCGAACGCGATATAATCATCCTATCCAAATGCACGTCTATATCCTATACTGGTAACCTGATCAACATTGTCGACATGCCTGGACAAGACTGTTGGGGCGGGTGGAGCTGGCGATGAGTATGATGGATGGCGTAGCGCTGATCATGGCTGTGATGGAGACTCTGATGACATGGACCCGTTTCTGTGCCTAGGAAGGTGCTTGGGAGGGGGTTGAGGTATGGTTTTGATTTTGGTTTTGGGGGGCATTGAACTGACGGTTTGCAGGCCTCTTGCAGTGTTGAATAAAGCGGCCTGCACAAGTCGAGAGCGACATGTTTGTTATGCTCGGCACGGCGGGGAAAAAGCAGAAGACCCTGGCTTTTTTCTTTGGTAAAGGGTACTAGGACTTAGGAACATTGGTTTTAGTCTAAGAGGTCGGTCATGGAACGCCAAAGCTTTCTCATTCAGCTATCGTGTCTATGCTGAAACAGAAGGACTACGCCAATAAACGCCAACTAGAAAACGAGCATGGGTTGATGGCTCTAGAATGGATCCGGAACATCGCTATTATCATTCAAGGTACCTACTATTTCTAACGACGTTGGTCTATCCACTATTTTAACTGACTAACCAAAACCAATAAGTACAGTTGACAATGGAAAGCGGCCCTCGTGGACTAACTCCTTCGGCGATCGGGGACTATACCTCAGCTCACGGCCGGCGAGCAGGTGTTGTACATACCCAGAACCACCTCACCATCCAGTACTATCCCCGCTCCCACCAACACAACTCAGATCCACACCGCGGTTGACGCTCCATCATACGCATAATGGACCCTAACGACCACGAACGCGACAAATGCATATTGTGCAATGGTAACCTCATAAACATCGTCGACACACCTGTTCACGTGGATCTATGGGGATGGCGTGGCGTTTTTCGTGGATTCTACGGAGGGCTCGATGGCACAGACTAGGTTTGTGCTTAGGAGCGTGTTTTGGTTAGGTTGGAACAAAGCTGATAGTCGAGGGTGACTTGTTCCACTTGTTCGCTACGCTTGAACCGACGGACGAACAGGGGGAACCCTCCTGTAGCCAAACAAGGCTGCGCAAGCCAACCCACCTCTAGCTATGACTGCAGGAGTGCCCGCAACGTGCGTGACACCCCTATTCGATCTGATCCTTGCTCATGTCCCGCCCCCACACCACCTGGACTAGCGCCAACCCTTCTTAAAACTCACTGTTCACGTCGAGAGCAACCATAGTGGGATCCTACGGGTTGGGGACACTATGGGCGCTGGGGGGAGAGAAGGACATGGGTAAGGGAAATGGGGAGAAGATATACGAATGGGGGACCGGAGAGGACGGAGAGAGGTTGTAGGTTCTGCTGTAACGTGAGTAAATTGTGAGCGTTGCAGGGCCAATATATTTTTGAATTCAGAGGGATGGAATGAACTGCTAAGATCCTTTAGATGACGTCTATCAACCCCAACAAATCTCTGCTAGGCACGGAAGGCATCTGCAAGCAACGTGCGAAGAAGCCAAGACCAACGTCGTGTTTAATCGTGGAGAGGGCTGCACTTGACAATGTTTTCTAGAAACTCCTAGGACCAATCGCTTCGAAACCACACCACGGATTTCGATTACCATCAAGACCACTTCCCGACTGTACCTGCCAGAGGTTCGATGATGGCCATTCTTTTAAACCAACTACAATCCTCGAAAGGGGCCGAACATGATACAAGGTGAGTTTAATGGGGTCATTTACGGTTGTTAAAAATGAGAATCAGTATCTTATCAGATGACGGTGTGAAAATTTTCCCAATTGGAATTGAGCCCTTGGGCTTATAAATGTGAACGCAAGATTGTCTGGTCGTTATGAACCTGAATCATGGTATGGCTTTTGCTCACTGCTCTAAGATTATATTGATACATTTGGCTGGCAAGAATCAGCGCAAAACCAAAGGAGATCGCAAAGACAAGGATTTAACAAATTTAGATTCATCTAATGAGATCAATACCATCAAGCGATTTAGATTATTGATCATAGGAAGATCTGGATGCGGGAAAACAACAATTTTAAGCAAAGTAAGTACCCTTTTTCTATTGCGATGCAGAGTTGGCTAAGATCTTGGCTTACAGGTATGCGGCGAAGAAGTGGTAAGCAACCATCATCCTTGCTCCTCTCAGAATACCCTACAATAAGACCCTCATAAAAGGCGGATAAACCAAGTACGACGGTAAGATATCATTTTGTTTACACACTACTTATCTGAATTTGCGTAAGCGAGGAATGCACAATATCGAAAGAGAGATGGAATTCAAAGATAACAAATTGTTTGTCGTTCACGACTCAGAAGGATTCGAAGCGGGCCAAGAAAATGAGTTTCAAGTTGTGGTCAACTTTATACGTACTCGAAGCCATATGCAAAATATCAACGACCGATTACACGCTATATGGTCAGCTCAAATAATATATTAATGCAAATGCTTACGAAAATGTTACAATAAATTTGCAGGTATTGTTTGACCACAAATTCCCGACCAATTCAACAGTCTGAAGAAATGTTCTTTTCCGTGAAGCATGAAGGTAAGATTAGACCAGTGTGTGGTGCGTTTTTATTTGATAAGACATCATACAGTACCTATCGTAGCCGTCTTCACCAAGTTCGACTTATTTGTAGAAGATCAACTTCAAGACTTGATGGAGAACGCTGAAGAACCAGATGACGTGGATGAGGAAGCACTTGAGCACCAAGCAGCAAAAATGACAGCAGAAAAATTCGAGAAACATTACAAAAGTGTGCTCCTCGAAAAACCATTTCCGCCTCAAGCCGTTGTCGCGGTATCCAACAGTAAGCGTACTCTTTTTATTGCCATTGTTCAGTTTAAAAGAACTAACTAGTCCATACATCTACACCCATGGATGGCCGATTTGGAGAACTATTAAATGCCACCTCAGAGGCTCTTGACATCAAAACAGACAAGTCAGACATTAAGCGCAAGTTGGAGCTGAGAGCCCTGTTTGCATCTGCGCAGATGGCAGATCTCGAACTTAAATATCGTGCCTCGATAGAGTATGTATACGTACAACGCTTAGTTGTAAGGCAATATGACTGACTATTCTTATTTCGCAGTTTAGGGCTGGGTAAGTAAGTATAGGTGTTGTCAAATACAATACTCATGATATCTGGCAGAATTGTCTGTCAAACCAGACCACAACAATATCAGGTACCAGAGACTCCGTCTCATCGATGTCTGGAATACAGTTTGGACAAGCAATCCCAACGCTGTAAGGCCATCAAGTGTAAACTTTCAGCTTTCGCTCATGTTTATATTTTTTAGATATTGACACCTTTTAAATCTCATGTAGAGAAACTTCCACAGGTGTTATGCGACGAGTCGTCTTTGGAAATTACTCGAGCGATTGAGTTCAACAGCATCCAACGAGCTCTCTGCCGTGCCGTGCAGCTCTTTTCAGGTGTGTATAGCTATTAATCCTTACTTCGCCACAATTCCTCAATGCACATTTTATTCAAAGACTTGACAGTCGTTATGGCTGAAATCTTTTTACTCCAAGTTAAACTTGAACCTGACGTCAGAAAGATTGTGGAAGATTATCCAAACACCCCAGCATTTACTTTTGTTCAAAAATCCGTTCTTGAAGTAGACTGGGAGCTGCTAACCAAAAAGAAGAAGATCCAATCCTCTTCTTCCGTTGACATACGGAACAATCACATTGTAAGAATAATTGCTAAAGCAGTCAAGTTGAATGCTCGGGCTGTGAAGAGATCATCGCAATGATGCAAATTACGAGATATTAGTTTGGCACTGTATCAGCTACATATATGTATTTACTCGAGCCTCTGTTACTTTCTCGCGATTTTGCAAATTAGAAACCGTTTTTTCAACTCGCCGCAATCACGCATTATGTAACCAAAAACTCTACAGTACTACTTATGGATCCGGACCGAACCAAGAACACATTACATAACCAAAAAAAAAAAAAAAAAAAACTCTAAAAATACCCCGCTTAACGCTTAACGCTTAGTGTGCCCTTTCAGTTCTTCTGTTACTAACACTATCGCTGTGTTCACTTCGAAATTTGGGACATTTACGTTCCAAACGTTCTATATATGTAATTACACTAATAAAGGATCGAGATCAACTAAAAGACGGCTAATCATTCATAGCAGGCCGGCGCGTCTATGTTTCCTTTCTGTTTTTTTTTGTCAGTGAAGACCTCAACGGCTTAATTTAAACAGATGGAACGACAACTCCCACGTTAACCCTTTCTCATCCAGCTGTCGTGTCTACGCTGAAGCAGAAGGACTACAACACGAGCATGGGTTAACGGCTCCAGAAATGATTCGGAACATCGCCATCATCGCTCAGGGTAAATACTAATCATTCTATTCATCAATTTGATTAACCAAAACCAATGCAGTCAACTACGGAAAAACAACCCTGTGGATCAACTTCTCTGCCAATAAGGGACTATAAATCAGCTCATGGCGACTGAACAGGTGTAATACATAGCTCCATCCCCCCTCTACCGCACCTCCGCCAACACAAACAACACCACCGCCAACGACGAGGAGCTCAAACAACGCTTCCATCCCGCGCCTTATGAACTCGAACTGCCTTGAAAGCGAACACGGCATAACCATCCTCTAAATGCACGTCCATACCCTACACCATCAACTCGTATCCTACGCCGGTTACCTGATCAACATTCAATGTTGTCGACAACGCCTGGGGACGCAGACTGTGGAGCGGGTGATGAGTGTGGCGGATGGCTGATTGTGCATGTGACGGAGACCCTGATGGGGCAGACCCGTTTTTGTACTTCGGTAGGCGCTCGTGGATGGGGTTGAGGTGGGGTTTTTTTTTTGGTTTCAAGGTTGAACTGAAGGCTTTATAGGCCTCTTGTGGTACCAAATCAAGCGGAGAGGCCGAATGCAAGGTCTGCACAAGTCGAGAGTGATTTGGTCGACTTGTTTGCTACGCTCGATGCGACAGGCAAACAGGCAGAATACCCTCTCTTTTATGCAATAACCTAGTAAGGCTGGACACAAGCCGATCCGCTACTTATGATTGCAGGGGTACCCTCAACGCGCGTGACATCCCTATCTGACCTCATCCTTGCCCACGTCCCCACACCACCTGGACGAGTCCTGACCCTTCCCAATACTCATTGTTCAAGTCAAGAGCAATGTCATAGTGGGATCCTACGGATTGGGGACCCGTGAGCATAAGAGGGGGGAGAGCAAAAGGTGGGTTAGGGAAAGGTGGAGAAGATACATGGACGGCGGAGAGAATGGAGAGAGGTTGCAGGTACGGCTATGGTATGAGCGTTGCGGGGCCAGGGTAAATGTTATACTTGTGAATCACTATCAAGATCACTTTCCTTGATTCGACTGCCCCTGCCAGAGTCGATGACGACCATTCTTTTAAACCAGCTGCAAGGGGCCGAGCATAAAACAAGGTGACCCTAATGGTCATTTCTGATCGTTAGACATGGAGTGTTGAGAATCTGTATCTTATCAGATCGACTGTGTGAAATGTTTCACGTTCTTGAGTTTATAAATGTAACATTGTCTGGCTACAATGAACTTGAACTATGGTACGAGGTTCGCTCGCTGCCTTGAGATTATACTGATACATTGGGCCGGCAAGTCTCAGCCCAAATTCATAGGTGGTAGTGAGAATGAAAACTTGACAGGCTTGGATTCACCCGACGAAGCCACACGATTTAGATTATTGATCATAGGAAGATCCGGATGTGGAAAAACAACGATTTTGAGCAAAGTATGTACCCTTTTCTTATCGTCATGCAGAATTGGCTAACATCTCAGTATCTAGGTGTGCGGCGAGGAAGTGGTAAGGAAAACATCACCCTTGCTTCTGCTTGGAGTATCTATGAATGAAATGTTTATAAAAGGCGGATAAACCCAGTACAACGGTGAGGATATCATTGTTTTTTGCATACGCCTTGTCTAAATTTACACAAGCGAGGGATTCACAATATCGAAAGGGAGATGGAGTTTAAAGATAACAAGTTGTTTGTCGTTCATGATTCGGAAGGGTTCGAAGCGGGTCAAGAAGATGAGTTTCGGGTGGTGGCCAACTTTATACGTTCCCGAAGTCGTATGAGGGATATCAATGACCGGTTACATGCAATCTGGTCAGTTTCATTTATTAATTAATGCAACGGACGCGCAAGAAATTGTTGAAATAGATTTATAGGTATTGTTTGACCACCAATTCCAGGCCGATTCAACAGTCTGAAGAAATGTTCTTTTCTGTGAAGCATGAAGGTAAGTCAAATCAGACCGCTTTGAGGAATGCTTACTTGATAAAATGGCGTCCAGTTCCCATTATAGCAATCTTCACCAAGTTTGACTTATTTGTAGAAGATCAACTTCAAGGCTTGATGGAAAATGCTGAAGACCCAGATGACGTGGACGAGGAAGAGCTAGAACAACAAGCAACCAAGATTACAATGCAAATTTTCGAGAAACATTACAAAAGTGTCCTCCTTGTAAAGCCATTCCCGCCTCAAGCCGTTGTTGCAGTATCTAACAGTAAGTGTACTGTTTTTATCACCATTGTTTGATTTCAAAAAAAAAATGATCTAGTTCATACTTCTACGCCCAAGGACACCCGATTTGGAGAACTATTGAATGCCACCTCGGAAGCTCTCAATGTCAGAGCAAGGAGGTCGCGTGCTCAGCACGGGCCAGGCTTGAGTTCCCTGTTTGCATCTGCGCAGATGGCAGATCTCCAACTTAAATATAAGGCCTCAATGAAGTACGTAGAGTGCTTAGTGCCTCTATGGTAACTAATTTCCTTTTTTGTATAGAATCGGGTTGCATTGTAAGTATAGTTGTTGTTGTATGGAATGGTTTTCTATTCAGTATTGCCCTGATACCAGATTTTTCCGTATTTGTGAAGTTTGACTGGCGCATGAGACTCATCAAGATCTGGAATACCGTTTGGACGCAAGATCCCAACCCTGTAAGGTCATTTGGATGTAAATTTCTATATACCTTTTACTTATGTTTATCCTCTAGATATTTTCAGCTTTCAAATCCTATGTGGAGGACCATCCGCAGACATTAGGCAACAAGTTATCTTGGAAACGTCCTGAAGTGGTTATACTTAATGAGGCCCAACAAGGTTTCCTCCATGTTCTTCAACTGATAGCAGGTGTGTATAGCTACTGCTGTTGGCCTCACTACAATCCCTCAAAACCTGTTTTTTTTTTTCACCTTAGACTTGACAGTCATTATGGCTAATATCTTTTTACTTCAAATCAAAGAAGAACATGCCGTTGAGGACGTTATAAGAAATTATCCAAATACCCCAGCATTTGCTTTTATTCAAGAATTTATTCTCAAAATGGATTTGGCGCCCTTATACGACGAGAGGTTCCGGTACAATTTTGATCGCTCATCGGAACCTAAGCTTATTGGAATGGTTGCTGAAGCAGTCGAGTTGAACGCTCAGGCTGCGGGGAGATGATGCAAATTACGAGGTAATAGTTTGGCATTGTGTTACTTACATATATATTCTCACTTAGCCTCTGTTACTTATGTACTACTCGCCAACAACATATTAGGTAACTAAAACTCTAAAAATGCCTAACCGAGGTTTTGCCTTTCCGGTTCTTTTATCCTGTTCACCTCGAAAATTTGGGACTTTTTACATTCCAAACGTTCTTATTACGCTAACGAAGGGGCGAGGCCAACTAAAAGACGGCCAATCCTCTAATTTCCTAGTAGGGAATCGGCTAATCCTGCAATTCTTAGCAGGCCGACGCGTCGATTTTCTCGTCCGCTTCTGCGTGGATGTTATCTTCCGTTCCTGGCTTTTTCTGTCGGTCAAGGATACTAGGACTTCAGACTGCTAAGTTTAGATGGAAAGCTAACGATAAAGCTTTCTCATCGAGCGGTCGCGTCAACGCTAAAGCGTCAGAAGGACTACACCATCAACTAGGAAACGACCATGGGTTAACAGCTCCAGAACGTATTCAGAATGTTGCCATCATTGCGCATGGTACGGCTCCTAAAGTACTTACACAACTCGTTTAACGGGAATGTACATACACAGTCGACCACGGAAAACGACGCTCGTGGACCAACTCCTCCGACAATCAAGAACCATAGAGCAGCTCTCAACAACCAAGTATACACACCCACATCATTAGCGGTGCACTTTTCATCAAGTGCGTGTTTACCAAGTGCGTCCCGTGTTTACTAAATCGGGTAAATCCATGTATCCACATGGATCCACGACGTGTCATCACTGTCACGGCTTTTCATGGATTCCACAGGATATCCCGTCGGCCTGACTACACTGAACCATGGTACAAATTTTGCTCGCTGCCCTAAGGTTATACTGATACATTGGGCTGGCAAGTCTCGGCCCAAATTCATAGGTGATACTGGTCAAGACCAAGAATTGATAGATTTGGATGCATCCAATAAGGCGGAGCAATTTAGGTTATTGATCATAGGAAGGTCTGGGTGTGGAAAGACGACGATTTTGAACAAAGTGAGTGTCTTTTCCTATCGCAGTGCAGAGTCGGCTTAGGTCCTGGCTTCAAGGTGTGCGGCGAGGAAGTGGTAAGCGAAATGTTGCCCTTGCTCCTCTTGGATATTTTGCAATAAAACACCTTATAAAAGGCAGATAAACCAAGTACAACGGTGAGATATAATTTCATCGGTACACTACTCAGCTAAAATTACATCAGCGAGGAATTCACAATATCGAAAGGGAGATGGAATTTAAAGATAACAAATTGTTTGTCGTTCATGACTCCGAAGGATTCGAAGCCGGCCAAGAAGATGAATTTCAGGTTGTGGTCAACTTCATACGCACTAGAAGTCGTATGGAAAATATTAATGACCGCATACACGCAATATGGTCAGTTTCATCTATTAACTAATGCCACGGACGTGTAAGCAAATGTTGAAATAAATTTGTAGGTATTGTTTGACCACCAATTCCAGACCAATTCAACAGTCTGAAGAATTGTTTTTTTCTGTAAAGCATGAAGGTAAGGCGAAAGTAGACCATTATCATGAAATTTTACTTAATAAAAATCAGTTCCCATCATAGCCATCTTCACCAAGTTTGATTTATTCGTAGAAGATCAACTTCAAATCTTGATGGAAGATGCAGAAAGTGCAGATAACGCGGATGAGGAAGTACTTGAACGGCAAGCAGTAGGACTAGCGACAAAAAAGTTTGAGAAACATTATAAAAGTGTGCTCCTTAAAAAGCTGTTCCCGCCACAAGCAGTAGTTGCATTATCCAACAGTAAGCATGCGCTTCTTATGGGCGTTGTTCAAATTTTGAAAATATTTTCTAGTTCATATATCGACGCCCATAAATAGCCGGTTCGGAGAACTATTGAATGCCACCTCGGACGCTCTCGATATCAAAACGAACAAGTCAAACACTCAGCGCAAGTCGAATTTGAGTTCCCTGTTTGCATCTGCGCAGACGGCTGATCTCCAACATAAATATCTTGCCTCGGTACTGTATGTATACAGGGTGCTTAGCCATCATGTGCTTATTTATA
>JASFDA010000356.1:3968-16033 GCA_036936965.1 Cystoderma amianthinum
TCTCCGCCGGGAGTTGAAGCAGATTTTGCCAACGCTGTAGTTTTTCACTGTTTCAAATTGTTCTCATTCACATATATCCGCCCATCTACCCACCTATCGTATGCATATTATCGCTATATTTTCACATCATCCCACCTAAGAAACTGGTGAGTAAGCAACCTGGAGATTTTCATAATCGGTCACTTGATTAAGGATTACCACTCCGTTTCAAGAAGTAGAGATTTGACACCAGTTTTGAGCGCTAATCAATTGGGGTCTTACTGCAATTGGGCTTCATTCCAACGTCAAGGGTTTTCGGTCTCTCTATAGTCCGTGTTCTTAACCCTGATCATCTCCTCATATTCTCTGGCCATGGAGATTTTTATGCAAAATATTAACAATTCCTCCACAACTCATGACGTTACGGTAGAAATCGCGAACATTCTTCACGGGGATGCCTTTTCTTCATTCTCTTCCTTTCCATTGAATTTTCACGTTTATTTGTTCAAGGGCAAGAAGAATACAGGGCTTCGTCATTCTGGCTCTGGT
Organism: Cystoderma amianthinum; assembly: GCA_036936965.1. Lineage (NCBI taxonomy): Eukaryota > Fungi > Basidiomycota > Agaricomycetes > Agaricales > Squamanitaceae > Cystoderma > Cystoderma amianthinum. The sequence goes on from JASFDA010000356.1 coordinate 4,497, forward strand.
GCATTGACTTTACCCAGTGTGGAGGTTGGCCACTATTTTCTTTCTGAATATGGCGCACCATCGGCAAAGTCAATGTATCTTGGACGACGTCGAGTGCAATTCTCTGCAAGTAAAAGAACACCGCGTGACGATGTTCTTGAGACCATCAAGCGATGCCCGTATGAAGACCCAAAGGTTTTGAAAGAAAGGGAATATCGTACTGCAAAGCTTAACGACGGGGCCGTGTCAATAAGGTCAATCCAGTTTGGTTGGGAATGCAGGGATTTTGTGTTTTCCATCGAATCAGAGGAGACCTGCGAAGGGTCTTGTTTCCTCTCATTCGATGAAGAGCGTCGCGAAATCCAGATTAAACTCACCCGGTCAACTGAAAAGTACAGAATAGCCATACGGTTCTCCCAGATTCGTTCACTTTCAGCGCATAGGTACCTCTCAGACAGGGAGCCCGTTATATACTTTTGTCTGGAGATACCTCCTGCCTATGAAGTCGAAAGGGCCTCCGATCCAGTACAACACCTTTTCTCTCTCCCAATCGCAGATCATGCACCAGCACGGCAACGCCTTTCCTCTCTCCCAATCCCAGATCATGCACGGGTTGCACCATATACATCATTGGCGATCCGGCTCATCTGTAGCTCACTTGTCGAATTGTACAAGTTCCGCAGCTTGAGTAAAATCGTACAACTTATTTACCTCGAGGAATATGAATGCCACATTGCTCGTCGACACCTTTTCTCCTCAGCCGTCATGGATAAGTTACAACAATGGCTCCGGAGCATTAATTGGTGTGTTGCCTTCCAAGTCGAATCACTTCTCAGGAACTTGGTGGTAGATGCCAGCGAGATGCTCAGCCTCATGCCTGCTGTCAATGCGATGATATCTACACATGGCAAGACATATGCTATGATGATGTTGCGACATTTTGGCAGGAAAGCATTGACTTGGGGTTCCAGTGATCAATCAATTTTGGATTGCTTCTTTGAGGCAAAAGATGAGTATGAAAAGCAAGGCCGGTCCATTTCCCTCAAGCCCTCCGATGGGAGTCTTTTTGAAGCACTTCATGTCATCGTCACTCCAACAACAATGTATTTAGACGGACCATTTCCAGAGCGATCCAACCGTGTACTACGTTCTTACAATCCTCTGAACCAAGAATCTTTCTTGAGGGTTAGTTTTGTCGATGAAGCACGCCTACAGTTCAGGTTCGACCGAGAAGTAGACGGGTTGGCCTTTATTCAATCTCGTATTGGACCACTGTTGAAAAATGGTCTCACTATTGCCAAGAGGACGTTCCATTTTTTAGCGTATTCGCAATCTGCTTTGAAAGAACATGCTGTTTGGTGGGCGCTCTCCGGTCTGGTGAAAATATACAACTTATATCTGCCACAGGTTTGTCAAGGAATTTCGAGAAGGCCCAGAGCGGCGCAAAGTCAACGCTGAGATAATTATAAAAAGCCTTGGATCGTTTGATAACCTTGCGTTTGATCCTCAATTAGTTCGATGCCCGGCACGTTACGCTGCCAGACTATCGCAAGCATTCACTGCTACAGACGCTTCTGTGTCAGTTGAAGCTGAGGAGATCTTTATTGGTAAAGATATGTCGACGCCTGATGGGAAATATTGTTTCACGGATGGAGTGGGCACTATATCTAAAGATCTCGCTCGTGAGATTTGGACGAAGCTAAAGGCTACCAAAAGACGTGCGCGACGCTCCCAGGGATATCCGCGTGCGTTTCAAGTTCGCTTCATGGGATCTAAGGGCATGCTATCCGTAGATCACAACCTGCCTGGGCGTGCTATTACCTTGAGACCCTCCATGGTCAAGTTTGAGGCTCCAGAATCTAGGGAAATTGAGATTGCTCGTGCCTTTGATCGCCCTGGCGCTTATTTTCTCAACAGGCCACTTATTATGCTGCTTGAAGGGTTGGGTATTCCTTACCATGTGTTTAAAAAATACCAAGATAAAGCAGTAAACGAGACACAACAGGCTACACAGTCGCTCGCACAAGCAGCCAAAATGCTCGAAAACTATGGACTTGGAACATCATATCGTCTCTCCTCCGTCATGCTTAGTTTGTCCAAACTGGGGATTGACCAAATTTTGGGTGACTCATTCTATGATACATACCTCGAATATGGGGTCAATCACATTCTACGGCTTTTGAAGAATCATGCACGTATACCCATTCCGGGGGCTTGGACACTTGTAGGGGTGGCAGATGCGCAAAAATATCTCAAAGAAGGAGAGATATTTGCTTGCATTAAGCCTGTCAATGGTGCCAAGTTCTACCTGGAGGGACCTGTGTTAATATCACGTTCACCCACTATTCATCCTGGTGATGTGCAAATTGCACATGCTATTGGCACGCCTCCGGCGGACTCTTGCTTCGAAAAAGAAGATTTGCCAAATACTGTTGTGTTCAGTGTCTTGGGTGAGCGTAAATTGTTATAGTTCCAAACCACATTCTCAATTAAAAATTGTAAGGTAAACGCCCACTCTCAACTTGCCTGGGTGGTGGCGACTTGGATGGCGACGTGTACAATCTGATTCCTTTGTCAAAATTACCGGAATTCAGACCACCCAGGCAGGAAGGTCCTGCTGAATATGCTCCAGCTCCAAAAAAATTACTTAATCGTCCAAGCACCATGGCAGACGTAGCTGACTTTGTTATGGAATATATTAGCTCCGACGTTTGTCAGATTTACAAACTCTGGCTTCGCTCTACTAACGTCGGAATTCAAGGTTGTTGGCATTATTGCCATCAATTGGCTAATAATTGCCGATCAAAGTCAAGAGAGCATTTTCGACCGCGACTGCTTCACATTAGCTATGTTGCATAGCGATGCCGTCGATTATCCTAAATCTGGACAACCGGTAGCGTTGAATAAAATTCCGAGACTAAAATTTCGCGCAAAGCCTGACTGGAATGCGCCAGAAACCATAAATATAGATACCGCAAATTATTACCCAAGTACTCGGGCAATTGGCCGTCTATTTCGAGATATCACACTTCCTGCGGAACATCATCCCAGGCGCAACACTCGTCGCTGGGAACAAGAACAAGCTCGTTCTGAGGATAGCATTCAAGACTTAATTCTTGGTTTTGGAACACTTGACGTCAATGATACCAGCGACCCACTGAATGATGCAATTGAGAATCGAATATCTCAGTTTATCGACTTGGAATTAACTGTTGACGAGGATCAGATTACTTACATTGGGCAGATTTTCGGCCAGTATGCATCCGAACTAAAGGGCATCTGTACCACTAATGCCCTTTCACATGCATGGACGGCCGTCCTGACCGAAGAAGAGGCCATTGTTGGTACAATTATTCAAAAAAGCTCGCAACCAAGGAAACGCAAAGACATGATATCAAAATTGAGAGAACAGACAGACCTCCTTGTACGCGGGGTGAGGGAAGAGTTGGAAGGGGATGATGATACCCCACAGGAGGAAATTTTGGAACGGGCATGGCTGGCATGGCGCGTCGCAAATCAAGGTAGCAGAAGGAATATGTTTGGTGCCAAAAGTTTTGGGTGGGCTGCTTTAGGCGCAATTTTTGAAAGTATCAAGAAGATCGAAGAAGATATACTAGAAGAGAGTCGAAGCAGGTTTTATTAGGCCTATCACAATACGAGGGACAATCTTGATATGTATGATACATGCCGACTGACTGTACTCAAAGGTTGTTGCATATTGGTGGGCAGGGACAGGAAAAATCTTTTCCAGCACGGGCATATCAGGCATAAGATTCGTCATAACAAGGTTGTATACAAAGTTCGCAATTCAAAGTTACGTCTGATTGCGCAAGACTAAATTAAAGACCTGTTAGAATATATATTGAAATGTCCTGGTACTGCTTACTGAGAATGACCGAATCGCCCCTGAAAATGACATTTGATCGATGGTCCTCAAATAATTTTTAAAATAATTACATACCTCAAAAACATTTTGCTGATGAAACGGTCCTTGTTGACTGGTTTTTTGTTTTTGCCTTTAGGCACTTCTGTCCACATCTGGATAAAGAGTAAGGTAAGACTTGTTGAGAACTATTGTGACTTGCCTCCTTGACATTTTCCAGAACCTACTATTAATGAGCACTCAACATCCGTTTCGTCAAATTGAACACTAACCATATTGCTATGTCTGTCAAAAGCTTTCACTCGGGCAAGTAATTTCTTATTGTTGCGTAGCGATATCAGCACCTGGGCGTGATTCCTCACGGCTTGTTGAAGGACTGACAATGGACCTTGAGAAATCTCATGCTCTTCCAATTGGCGCAACTGGGCTTCGTCCAGTTCAGATTTAGGGAGATGCACGTATTGACTATTTAAATGATAAGACAACGGAGTTAAAAGAGAGAAAGAAATGGTTCAGATACCTCATCTTGAATATTCGTCCTGCGCGTAATAAAACAAGTTGATGAAGATCTATTAGTTTTATTTGGTTTAGGTAAGTATAACCAAACAGGAGCCAACCTCGTCTTTTGATAACTTTTCTTTCAACTTTTTACATTCTAGCTATGGGACGACTACGACCGAAAGGAAAAGCAGGAGCGGCGAAGGCGTATGTCACACGCACAGCAGCGATAAAAAAATTACAATGCTCACTTGCAGATTTTCGTCGTCTCTGCATTCTAAAAGGTACAGTCTAAGATGCTCAGAATGAGAATCTTTCGATGATAATCTTGAATATAGGAATTTTTCCTCGAGAACCGCGGAGTCGAAAGCGTGCCAACAAAGGTTCTTCTGCACCGGCGTCTTTCTATTTTGCTAAAGATATTGCTTACCTTGCGCACGAACCCATTCTAAAGAAGCTACGGGAACACAAAACCTTTGCGAAGAAGTTATCTCGGGCTCTTGGTCGTGGAGAATGGAGTAGTGCGAAGAGCTTAGAGCAAAATAAACCTACCTATCGATTAGATCACATTATTAAAGAACGGTGTGTTGGCTCAAATAAATTTTACCTTGATGGACTTTCCTGAAAAATTTGCAGATACCCGACTTTCATCGATGCATTACGGGATATTGACGATGCTCTTTGCATGGCCTTCCTATTTTCATCACTCGCATCGAGTTCTCAACTTCCTACCGAACTAGTAGAAAACTGTGCCCGTCTAACTGCGGAATGGCAACTCTATGTCATGCACACTGGTTCTTTGAGAAAAGTGTTTCTGTCGATCAAAGGTGTTTACTATCAGGCTCAGGTTATGGACCAGTCTGTTACTTGGCTAGTTCCTTACCAGTTCACTCAAAATGTGCGTTTCTTTTTCCGCTCCAGAATCTATCCTAATTATTATCAAGGTCCCAGCAGACGTTGACGTCCGTGTTATGCTGACATTCCTAGAACTGTATCAAACTCTTCTTGGTTTTGTTTTGTTCAAACTTTATACGGATGCTGGTCTTGTATATCCTCCACCACTAGATTCACAAAAGGATGAAGCTGGTGCAGGGGTTGGCGCTTTCAGCATGCAGCCTTCATCTAACCCTCCAAGCAATCATTCTCCAACAAAAGTCGTCGAAATTGACAGTCGCAAGGTATCTGGTAAAAATGTTCGACAAGCTATCAAGAAAATCATGGCATCGTCGGAGAAAGCTGATGATGACTATGAAGTAACTCACGATGCTGCCGTTGTAGAAGGTATAGATGAAGAATTTGTTCCCAACCCGTCGACATCAGGTGCGGATGTTGTAGCCTCGTTACCGACATTAAAGGTATTATCATTACTGCCATGTTCGCTATCAGGCAATCTCTTTGCGCCTTACACCTTCTTCTTATCGAGAGAAACCTCGCGCCCGATTTTTGAATTCATTTTGCGCTCTTTTGGCGGAAGAGTGGGCTGGCCTTCGACATCCGGCAGTGGTTCGCCCATTGACGAAAGTGACGACACAATCACACATATCATCATTGATCGTCCAATAGTTACGCAAACCGAGAATGCATCGCAGCGCGAGCTTAGGATGCGCCGAAAATATATCCAACCCCAGTGGATAGTGGACTGCATCAACTCTGGCAAAATTTTACTCGAAGATCCTTACGCTCAGGGAAAGACGCTACCCCCTCACCTGAGTCCTTTCGGCGAGCACGAGGATGCATACAACCCTTCGTCAGAACTTGTTGACGGCGGGGTCGAAATCGAGGAAGAAAGTGATACAGAAATTGATGCGTCAAATGAAGGCGCATTATCGCACGATCTTTTGCACAGTGCATTAGTGAATGCAGTAGAAGAACCAGCATCTTTGCGGGCTGTTGAATTGACAGCTGAAGCGGCAGACATGGACTATAGCACGTACGAAAAGGAGCTCAAGAAGATCAGCAAGAATGCCACGGAGGGTGTTGGGATCGAAGACGTTGAGAAGGACATGAACAAGATGATGATGAGCAATAAACAGAAAAAGTTGTATGAAAAAATGAAGTATAGTCAAAAGAAAAGAGAGATAGAGGTGAGTTATGTTTCGTGTGTGCGTTGACTGAGACTGAGTTATATCTGCAGCGGTCCACACTGGAGTCGCGAAAGCGGATTCTCCAGAAGCAGAAAAAGGCGTAGATACATAAATACATAATCAAATTAAATAACTCCAAAATTCTATATTATTATTTTAGTCTGAACACTCATCATCACATATCACATATCACATATCACATTGACAACCGTTCGTAGGAACGGTCTGCATGGTCGTGGGTCGCTCTCTATCCGGAGGGGTGATCCAGGGTCCCCGCCAGCGCGAACAGCACGTAGGTTCTCCGCCACCCAATGCTTCTTCCCCGCTCGTGGTCGCCGAAACAATAACTACGCGAACAGAAGTTATCACCACTACAACCACCCAAACCACTACACGCTTCTTCTCGTTACCCCGCTGGAGGAAGCGGTCCGTTCTCTCCTCCCCGGATGTACCAAACCCTGGTTCCAATTCCCTTCAGGACGGGCGTTCTCTGCACTCCCCTATTGTTGAGAAACCTCTACCTCCTACTCCTGAACCCTCACAAGTCAGAAGCACAGACTATGGGGAATCCGGCGCTAGCGGCAAGAGCGCCGTTCATTATCCAGATGCAGAATTATCTTCCCGAGGGTCGACCAGTGCTCTAGCACGCGCAACTCTGGGCCTTAGCTTGCCCCTTGCAACCCCCCAAGCATCCTCTAATATCAACACAATTCCGTTTGCATCAAACCCGTCGCTTACATCCTCTACCCCGACCTCTTCAAGCATTCGACGAGCCAAGAGCTACGCAAGATGTGAACCTACTTCTGCGCCACCGCTTAGGCGGGCTCGGGGGTTATCGTTTGGAACGACTGGCTTTTTGAATTTGGGAGAGGCTGAAAGTGTGAAAGGGAATGAAGTGCTTTCGGACAACACAAGGCCTATCGCTCTTTCACGGAAAACGTCATTTTGGAATCGTAGGAAATCCTTTCATTCGGTTGAACATCAATCATCCTTCAATCCTCAGGAAGCCTCTCCTTTACCCTTACTTCCAGTATCCTCTCCGCCCGAACCTAATACGGTTCTTAGAACTCCTCCAGCCAAACTATCGGCACTTGGAGTCTTGAGAAACCGCTCGACAACGGAGCTTGAAACCTCTGTTGACACCTCCCTCCCAAAAACTAAAAAACGTCCACAGACTGCAGACATTGCTCGGCCTCAGGTTACCCGAAGTCTCTATTTTAACTCTCCTCGGCTTCCATCCCCCGAGGCAACAAAATCACAACCGCCCCTACGTCCTCGCATTCATACCAACCCTCCATTATTACATCGGTTATCCCTAGTCTTTTCTCCTTCAGAAACTCTTTCGGCGACATCTGCTGAGAAAATACCTGACTCTACTAGACTCAGTCCAGCGCGCAAGCCACCGATCCCAAAGCCTCGGGAAGATGAAGAATCTCCCAGCATCTACTTAGGCCGGCTTCTCTCAACCATTAGCAAGGCCGAGGTGGCTGGAATTCTTGCTTCCAGGTACTATTTCGTCCCCCCAGCATGTCTTTGCCATTCACACTCACATATTAATAGTCCAGATCCTTTCTATGTTAAAGCCTTGCAAACGTACATCGATCAGTTTAATTTCTTCAATGATCCACTTGATGTAGCCCTCCGGAAATTATTGATGGAGGTGGGTCTTCCTCGAGAAACGCAACAGATTGATAGGGTCATTGAAGCATTTGCCGTTCGATATCGACGATGTAATGCCGATTTGTTCATCTCAGAAGGTATGACTCAAAGCTTTCATGGGACAACAAAATTGACGCCGTTGGACAAGATCACCCTTACATCCTCGCGTTTAGTCTGATTATGTTGCACACGGACGCGTTTAACAAGTCCAACAAGCGTAAAATGTCGAAAGCCGACTACATTAAAAACACCAGACTCCCTGGCGTGCCTCTCGAGGTCCTAGACGTGAGTCTAACAATGATAGAAATCTGTTGCCACAAATTGAATTGCATAAGTGTTTTTATGATAACATCGTTTTTGCACCTTTTATCTTTATAGAAGACCCTCTCGATATCAATGGGCAAAGAGGCTTGACCACAGATTCAACTACCAACCGGGCGTCTTTGGCAATGCACACTAATACCATGGGTTCAATTCCGTCCTCAAGAGGAAGCAAGATCGACTTGTACTACCTAATTTCTAATGTAAGAGTCATAAAAGATCAGATAGTTGCTCAATACAATATTCAAATAGGATTTGCTCGAGCCACTTCGAATCGATCTCGACAAATATATTCCAATCAAGAACCCCTACTCCTTTGAAGGGACTGCCGGTCCTTGGAATGCTGATGAATTGCAACGGGCTTTTGCAAGGGCGAATGTTATTGAGGTGGGGACGTCAGATGCTACCTGGACAACCTCTATCTTTCAGTCAAACTCTAACGATTCGGTTGGCTCAACGTCGTATTGTGATTCTTCTGAGGTGCCTATTGACGTCACTCATCCTCCAAACTTCGTTTGGACCCTAAGAGTAACCAAAGTTGGTTTTCTTAATCGCAAAGATGACACTGTAAAAGGCGGTAAAAAATCGTCAAATAGGAAGTGGAGATCTTGGAGTGTGATGCTAACTGGTTCACAACTACTCTTTTTTCGGGATCCGTCATGGGCGACTCAATCTGAAATATCAAATGGTCAGGTCATTTTCCCTGAATCTACAGTCCTCAAGCCAGATGAGCTTCTATCCGTGAGAGACGCTATTGCAGTTTTTGATAAATCGTATTCAAAGGTACTTTTACTCTGTTTTGTTAAAATTTCTAGTTCTAATTTCCAATAGTATGATAATACTTTTCGATTCGTGATGCGAGATGGCCGCCAGATCCTTTTGCAAGCCTCTGACGAGCAAGAACTAAACGCATGGATTTCTAGAATTAATTACGCTAGTGCCTTCAAATCTGCTGGGATCCGCATGAGACCGCTTGGTATGTCAGGTAAAGACATAGAGCTCACAGGTGTTGCTGCCGCTACCTCCCATCTCCATGACCTACAGCAGAATTCTTCTGGCGTTCATACCTGGGATTCGGATGCCCCGCATGATTTGATGGACATGTTGTCTGGTAACCCTCCAGGCTTAGGACTCCCTTCGGTGAAGCGGAGGGTAACAATGAATTTCAGAAATAATGTTGATTTTGACCTTCCATGTGCACCTGACCTCGAAGGTGCAGATCAATTCAGGGCAACATTTGATAGAATCAAGGCCAAACTAGATTCTGGAAGCCTTGAGACTTCAGAGGATGAATCTACACAGGTTGAATCGAGAAGCTCTCAGACTTCATCTGGATTTGTCGGCACCGACATATCGCGACTTCCTTCCCGGTCGCAGATTATCCGGTCCAAGTTGCACGATTTACAATCACGAATTGATGCAGCCACAACACAAGTTACTTCCGATCTGCGGATTGCTCGTAATATTGCAACCCTCACACCTTTTCGCAAGGCTACAAAGGACAAGCTTTTGGTTTCTGTTCAAACTATAGCTCAGCGCATAACCCTTATGCGGCTCGATATCATGAAGCTCACTTGTCAACGTGATGTTCTATCTGATGATCTCCATTCAGAAGGGCGTGCATTGAATCATGTCAAGAAAGTTGCGTTCAAGGCAGCAAAAGAAACATTACAAAGCCAGCCATTCAATCATATTCCCCGCATGACCTCATCACCTCATCGAGAGTCTGACTCGCCAAAATGTTACCCGGATTCCCTTGTCCCCATTTCAACCGGATTGCAACGAGAAGACTCGATTTGTGGATCTTTTCATTCTGCTGTTGAATTTGGCACAGAATGGCCCTCGTCAGACGATCTTTCATCCTCAAACTTTGCAAATACATTGATCATCCCCGACTCACGGAGACCTAGTACTTCACGCTCCTCGACACGCCATCTCCCCGTGGCAAATACCCCTCTAAATCTATTTTCGGATATAATACCGTCACGCTCGAACGCATCTTCAAGTGATAGCAGTAAAGAAACCTTCGAAGAAGAAGCAGAAGCTTGGAACGAAACTCGGTGCGCACAGCGCGTGTCTTTAGTCAGGGTTCCCTCTGATATTAGGATGTTGGCTAAATATCAACATTGACGTCAATATCTGTCTATGTTTAACACCATCAAATTGTATTCTACATCACGTCACGACGTTATTGCATCTTATACTTGGTAACAGTTGCTAAGCTCCTCTTCCACAAGGTCTATTAAAAAAACGTGCGGATGACTGATGAGGTGCTCCACTAACGACAACATAAATTTAATGCGTTGCTTTTCTCCAGTCGCTCTATCTTTTTCCTATGTCGACCAAACACTTCTCGCTTGTACCTTTAACATCACCAGGTAAATGCAAACCTCTTAAAAACGGAAATTTCTAATTGTTTGTAGTTGAAGGTTGTGATTCCGCTCATCCTAGAAAACAAGCCCGACCACTCGTCTCTTCCTCAGTGCATCGAATGCCATCACTAGCTGGCACATTGAACGGTAGTGACAAAGCAACATTGGTTAAAAGGGCCCGAAAACTCAGTCAAGTATTTGGAGACGTTGCCGTTTTAGAAGCTCTGGCTCCGCCTCCCACACGCAGGCATTCTCAACAGTTAAACGACCCTATACGTACACCAAGTTATTTAAAAATCCATAAGCAATATTGCGTCCAGCATGACTGTCGATGTCATTTACCGTCCTCCCCTCGACAGTCATGTGAGCTACCGGCCATAATTCAATTCCGTTGTTCAGATATTTTACCTTCGGTGAACGATCGTACAGAAACTCATGATCAGTGTACACTCACCTCAGCACAACTAGTCGAAGCCAATGCCACAAAACTCAGTCGCCACCTGGGCGAGGTGGTCACCCCTGAACTAATTTCTTCCATTGAAAAAGGTCGATCCTTTTTCTCGTCTAATGGCACGGATTGGAAAGAGGTGGATTTAGGTTTCCCTATTTCGAAGAACGAGGGGATGAAATTTTTGAAACCCCAAACCTTGACAAGATCTCTTTCTTTAGGTTCTCATATTTGGAACCATACATCTTATGACCAGAGTCCCAAAGATGCACCTTCCAAGGTTCGCAATACTC
>JASFDA010000357.1:0-15996 GCA_036936965.1 Cystoderma amianthinum
CTGACACCTGAGCCTGAACCTGGCTGGGAGAAAGTTGCTGAGGCACCACGTTGGTCAGCCGAGATATCCTTAGTGTCAGACGCTGTAGCGTGTCCTTGTTTGCTTCCCATTTCTTCATCTACCGTATGAAGGATAAATGCTTCCAAGTTGTATAAACCACGCACCTCGTGATTGTCAACAAAAAACGAAATCGCTGCCACTACACTCTTGAGTGGAGGAAAAGCATCTGAGGATTCCTTCAATGCGCGGAGGCAAGTTTTAGCTAGTCCGGATGTAACACCATCTCCTATGCGATTTGGGCTCTTATACTCTGAAAAGTCGAGCTCAGTTTCGATGGCCAGTTTTTCAGAACTTGAATTGACATTACCCGAATTCACGTCTTCCAGCGAGTCATCATAACCGGGACCATCAGCCTCCTCTACTAGGATAACAGAGCCAGCAGGAGCGGGAGAGGGGGATCTACTGTGTACATCAGATCCTGCTACTAAAAAAAGGATCAGTGACAATCACTCTAGAAGGAGTAGCACAAGTTACATGATTGACCACGCCAATGGGTATAATGGACACCTCCACCCACAGTATGGGGCGACGATCCGGATGTGCTTGCGTGAGGAGAGACTGTCTGGGACGGTGATAAGCTGGTCCTGCTACTACCGGGTGATTTGTCTAACTTGAGTTCAGGGGTTGAGTCGAATATTTTCTGCCCCAGTCTGTGCAAGAATGTCCGTTTTTTGTGTTTTGATGTCATGAGAAGGACAATAACGTGCGCCTTCTTCTTTGCGGCGATGGCACTCGGAGGAAAGGTGACCGGCCCGTTACCGCAGACGAGTAACTATGTTTACACCATTGATTAACGCCCTGATGGGCCCCTTGGTTCAAGTTTGTTGATGCCCTGGCTTGGAGCTTTTTAACTTAACAACAACAGCCACAAGGAGGGGAAATGACTAGACAAACCTCGAAGGATAAACATATTGCTACAAGAAAAGAGTGAGTAGGAAGGCGTTTATATGCGTAGATTTGCACCCTACAGGGTACCAAAGACTACAGGCTACTAAAGACGTAGCCATAGGCTCACAGACTCACAGTGTCACACATTGCTAAGCCGTACGTTGATTCTCGGCGCGTCAGTCACAATGTGCATGTGCGTGACAGTGTTTATTAACGGCTATCTTCATGTAGAAACAAAAATAACGCGGGCCAGGGAATGAAAAACCGACGTGTTGTGCGTGCGTGCCATACATGTAAATATCTTAAACCAAAATTTTATCAAGTTACCCAGGCCCCAGTGTCACGGTTGGGACAACCTGCGTGGAGCTCTCCTCTTTCCACACACTAGGCTAAAACGACAGGTTCAAGCCTGTTTCCTTACAACTTGACGGACTAGAGAATGGTCGACTGTGTCGACAGAACCTTTGCTTCAAATCTTCGACTTGCGGATCCCTGAGATGAGTGAATGCGCCCATCAGAACTCAGCTACGGCCGACAAGTCAGGAACTGGCTTCATTTTGGAGGTCAGAGAACCTTGCAAGCAAGGGGACTTAATAATACCATGCTTCCCTGGCTCTTTGGAAACAGCATGGAGAACGTGCGAATGACGTCAAATGCTATGCTCAAAACTCAATGCTTAAACGTAAATAAATAAATAAAAATGAGGCAACCACACTTCTTATCCTTCCATTCTCCTTCCTCGCTTATTCTTACTAGCCATGCTCGACGAGAGCACTTTCAACCAGGGGACCAAGCCCGTAGACGTGGAGGCCACGCTGAGAGAGTTCGCGACCTCGGTACAGAATCAGAACTTAAAGGCGGCTGTTGAGCTTAGCCTGGCCATGATGCAGAGGGTGCAGGCTAGTCTTGCTTCACGCACTTTTTGATACAATATAGGCCACGCTAATTTATCGTCACATAGACAATGACTCATAATAATAAAGACATGTTTAAACGTCTCGGCGCAGATACAGCCAACGTCGTGTACTTAGTGTGCCGGCTCATGGTCGATGTCAATGAGAAAGACCTCACGCCGAGCACAGCCGAGAATATAAACACGCTGAAGACGTATGGATTCTTTTCTTCACACTGTCGGTATTCTTGCAACAGCAGCTGAGAACCTTTACCAGGACTGTTAGAGACGTTAAATCATTTGCAGAGGCAGAGTCAAAACCATCCACCATTCAACGCTTGATACGTCCGTTCAGATCTAGAGTGACAGTCCTCAGGAAAGTCCAAGACCATAGAGATAAACTGAGCGAAGTCCTTGTACTATTCAATGTAAACATCTTAACTATAGACGATAAAATACGTAAAGCTGACCTTGATAACTGGATAAGGTTCCCACTGGCATTAATAATAATATTGGAATGCCCGGCAAAGATCCAGAAGTTCACGGAGAAAATGGACCCCCGACTGAGGAACCCCATCGCCAAGAACCGTCAGGCAAAAGCACCCATAATAGCGAGGAGCGCTCATTGAGTTAATATTTCGGATTTAGGTAGTCATTGTCGTAACACCCTTTTCATCCTTTTTCAACGGCCATGGTCAATGTTAGTTGAGACTTAGTTTACATATGGTAACCCAAGGCTGTGCGTTTCAAGTTACGAGAAGCGGAGTCAAAGTAATAAAAACATGATTACTATCTGATTAGGGACGCCAACCTGAGCCTTGCAACTTGCAATGTATTTCCAAGGCAAAGAATCGTGACCCCGTTCCTTACTCGTCCTGAGGCCTGACCCTGACCCACAATTTTCTGGAAAAGCTATGAACATCGGGTAATATCGCGTTTAAGGGTCATGCTTCCATAGAAGTGTGCTAAACATGGGAGTCACGGGCGGGCTGTTCAAGGACTCAGAGTCAGAGTGAGAGAAGCTTATCCACGAGTGTTGCCTTTTAGGCAGCTGAAAAACGGCTGCGATTGTAGACAGTAGACAGCGGTACCAATTCTCTGGGGTCAACACTTTTGAGGCTTCGGTTCATACTCCGAGGAAACCTAAAAAAGATACCAAAAAACACTCAAGGATTTCATTGAAACACCTCGAAATCAGTATTTTGGAGGTAGCAAGGTGCTGTGCATTTGAGGCAGACAATGAAGCTGAGATGTTGAAGATGTATCTTGTTCATATGACCAGGCTGGCACGATTGCCGACAAGAAGCAATCCGAATAAGGCTAGCGATTGATTAGGGATAGCTCCAGCCAAGCTCCAGCAGCAATGAGGTTCAGGTGTCCCCCCCCCCCCGAAATGTTGTCTCCCGGAACGCTGATATTGCGGTGGTTGTATGCTCGATACTCACGACCCCTTCGTGACCCAGACCCTCCGTACCATACAGCCTGTCGAGCATAAAAAGGAAAGTAAGTGGTGCGTACGTGAGTTAGGAAACAAATCTTCGACCTTTATTTGTTACTGAGATTAATAGGGCTGTGTTTATTTCCCGCCTGCAAATTTCATGCATCGAGTCTCAAGGTAGGTAGTTGAATTAGGGGTACGGGGGAAAGTGATTACCAAGATAAGCCAAGTCATTGACATCGCCAATCAAAGTTGCTGTTTCGAGGGAGTTTCCTCCGTCTAAAAGTCGCAGAAATGAGGATCAACGCAAACTGCATGGAAAACATGCATTGTCAAATGGATACATAACCATCGATCAGCAGTAGATGCTGCCCGCACACCCCCTTCCATAGAATACCCGTGTCACCAACTGGATAAGATGCTTAACGAGATATTTAACGACGAGCGCGTGAACGTAGAGGCTGCGCTAAACAAATTCGTAACTTCATCACCGAATCAGCATCTGAGAGAAGCCGCCGTGTCTGCGTTAGCAATTATACTGATGGTGCAGGTTTGTTGCCCAAATATCCGTATAATACAGATCTTTCCCATTCATTATTGGGCAGAATATGGCAGATGAATTCAAGCGTCTCGGCACAGATACGGCCAATGTTGTCTACCTAGCATGCTGCGATATCGGGGAAGAAGATCTTGTTGCAAGAACGGTTGAGAATATCTCCACGTTAAAACTGTATGATCGCCTTGTCCAATCATCGCAACAGCAGCTGAATATTGAACACACACCAGGACTGTAGAAAATGTCAAGAAATTCGTGAAAGCAGAAAAGTTCATCATTATGCGCCTGATGCGCTTCATATTTAGAGTCCCAGCTCTCGGAAAAGTCCAAATGCACAGGGATAGATTGACTGAGGGACTTGCGCAATGCGGAGTGAGTTTTTTTCCTTGTTCCTGATCTCACAAAAAATGTGAAAACCTGACATGGATGTTTAAACCAGGTTCTTACTGGCATTAGAATGCACGAAGAAAACATAACCCCGGCTGGGAGCAGCTACCGCCTCCTCAGCGTAGGCACACCAAGTAGGTGTCAAGCGCGCATGCACATCCCGTCACCAGCAACAACTACAGAACCTCAGACCTTCCTTTGCCCTGACGCTACTATGCGTGGCTCAGCAATGGCGATTGAAATTGTAACAGACAGCAACATGGCATACACCATGGGCAATATAAGCACGACAACTATCAGCAGATCAGTTACCGTATCTGTCAGATCTCATGTTATGTCCTCGCAATTCCAGTTGGACACCGATAGGACTGTTTGAGGACTGTATGGAAGAGATAAAAATTGATGGCTGCTTACGTTTACTTCCCTCTTGCAACTTGGTTCAATGGTTGTAACCGTTTATTATTTAATAATGATATTAGGGAGGACACGTTCTGACCTCGCTTTGATCTGATCTGGCTTGATACAACCAACGAAAGTCGAACGGCGTTGAGCATCCTTAGTCTTGATAAGAACTCTGGACATTTCTATTAGCTGTCAGTACACGCCAATCCTGATTCCTGCAATTCGCTCAAAAGATGCCCACCCCGTTCAGAGAACCCAGTGACCGGGAATCCCTTGTGCAGCGCGCGTTGCCGCAATGCAATATCACACCTCACCTCTAACGGAAGTGAATCTTAATCTGGAGCAAGGAGATTTCAACCTTACATTTTCTGCAAAATATGAAGATGGTGTAGAGAGCATCATTTAGCTCAGGGACTCTCGTTGGAGATGGCCTGAGCGCGTCGCGTAGTGGTAGCACAAAATGGAATGATGATTGCTTCTGTCTAAGGTCTACCTAAGAGCATGACAAAGCACCAGAAGGTATAGCCAAACATGAACAAACAGCGCCGAATCCCTCCCGGGCCACCGTGTTGACACCGGGATTATCCTCCGAGTCCTTGCTCACACTCTTTTGGGTGACATCGTCCCAATTGTGACTAAGCTTCTGGCCACAACAACCGCCTACGCCTATGGCAAGCCAAAGATTTCTGGTACTCGATGGGATCCAGGGCCCTAGTCTGAACAACACTTGAGGACGATTCCGCCATTGCAACCCAGTTTGTTTTCATTTTTGCGCAATGCTCTCTCAGCTCTCTCAAAGCACGGGGAACACTCATTGGATTAATATTTCGGACTTAGGTAGTCATCGTCGTAATGCCCTTTTCTTTTTTCAATGGCCAAGACTGGGTTTACACACGGTAGCGCAAGGCTGTGTGTTTTAAGTTATGAGAAGAGGCTTCAGCGTAATAAAAACATGATTATCTGATTAGTGGACCGCCAACGTGAGCCTTGCAACTTACAATGCATTTCCAAGGCAAAGCCTCACGGCCCCATTCCTTACCCGTCCTTATCAGTCACAACAATTCATCACCGTGAAAATGGGCCTAATGACCCTCGAACACATTAACCGATTTTCATGGCTTTTTCAGAAAATTGTGGGCCAGATTCAGTTCCCAACCAATCTGCATCAAGCTTCTACATCTAGAAAGGCGGTCTGCCGATGACGAGATTATAGTTACTCCGTCGGTCATCACTGCTTTGTTTCGTCGCTTTGTTGGTCGCAATCCCAACTATGTTCCCCCAACGGACAAACCTCAGGATGCTTTCCAGCGCTACAACGAAAGATCGAAGGGGATTAGCCTCCATGATGTCATGGAACGCGCTCAGCCACTTATGGGTAAAGGGCAAATTACGCACAATTTTTGTTTTGCAGCTGTGAGCGCGTTGGAGTGGTTGTGTGATTTTACATCCGTAGTTGGTTGCGAGGAAGCTGCCGAGATGGCTGCTCAGTTTGTTCGTTTTGGTCTTATTGCACTTGTCAGCGATAAGAGAAAGAACTCTGCTATCATTGTCGCGGCCGTCAGCTTACTGCCGGAAAATTTCAATTTACAGTAGATTATAATGTTTGCATGGAAAACATGGAAAACACCTGGTACAAACTTGAGCACATTTGCAGGTCAATCCATATTATAATAAAAAGCCCAGAATCTAATTACGGTTCTTCAAAGTCGCGGCGTGAGATGTCAAGATAGGATACACGGGGCCATCGGGGTAGATAGCATAACCATCATTGGGTGTATCACCGCTTGACAAATGGGAACCAGATTGCCTTGAGAAGCAAAGAAATAAATAATCAGAAGGGTACGGTGATATCTCAAACGAGACGCACCAAATGAGGTCACCAGTCAAGCCAGAAGAGACAATCTTATTCATCCAAGCTGTATATATCGAAGCTTGATTCGTGGTTACACCAAATTCTTCTAAGATCACAGGCTTTCCAGCATTGGCTTGGGAAGTCTCATGGTCGGCAATCCACTGAGTACCCCAAGCTAGCTCATTGCCGCCTTGTCCCCAGCCAGTCGGGTACGACTTTTAAATTCAATGCGGAATGTGTTAGTTTCGCGAAAAGACTGATGGAAAACACGACACATACATGGAAGGTCCCGAAATCAAGTGTGGTTATTGCCAAATTAGCATTAAAGTCAACGCCCTCAGATCCCCTGAAATAAACGAGGTTCAAAATCTACCCCATTCCTATCATAAAAATGGCATACTGGTATGGGTACGTTGCAGCAGACGGTTCATTGTAAAAACCCTCATCCCCAAGTGCAACAAGATGGTTGCTGTCAATGGACTTGATGTAGGCTGACATAGTCTTCGCCCAGGCAGTGATAGTTGTGGTCTTGCATGTTCCTGACGAAGTTCTAGCAAAAGCATGTCAATTAGAATAAACACAAATAGGTACGATATTTCTAACCCCGGGGATCCTGTGCACCTGGGTTCGTTTACAAGTTCCCAAGCCATGATTGTAGGTTCGTTAACGTAACGACCAACAAATGCTTTGACGTAATTCTTGTACGCGGTCTAGAAAGTTTGTAATTAGAATTCGAATTTAAGGCAGAATGTAGAGAAATACCATAACAGCAGCATTGGTGTAGAAGTTGTCATGGAAGCCACTCGAGCCCAGTATTTGTTTCACATATACGTCCATGCCGCCATAGTCAGACCTTTTTAAGCACAAACTGAGTCCCCGAGGTCATTGGGTGGTCATAGAGATGCATACCAGTTATTGGTTCTATGGGGAGTGTAAGGATAAAAATAAATAAAAAGTACCAGGCGACTCACAGAGTCACAATAAGCCGAATACCGTGGGCTTTGGCAGCTGCAACAACAAGATCTACACAATAATATTAATATCGAGTGAGCAACACTGGCAATTACACACCAAAGTTTCCAAGACCGGTAGAACCTGTATTGATAGTCGGAGTACTTCCCGACCAGCTTTGATAATAGACTCCATTTGGGCTTGTGACTTCGTTGAAACCCCTGAAAAAGATGTCATTATTAAAGAGTCGAAAGTCACGGCAAAGCCAAGAAAATAAAATACCATGTACGGACTGTAGTACCACCGGCTTTCGCAATATCAGAGAAGGCTTGATTCATACTGGCGCTGCTAAGACCAGTCAAACCCATCCAGTAAGCGTTACCGCTTATGAACGCTATCAAATTTTCTATCATGGTAAGACTGTGCTAACCGCACTTACCCAACTACTGTGTATTTGGCGCCATTGAGAACAAAACGCGTCCCCGATGTTTTTACAAAACCGGTTGCAGAAGGGGGTGCAGATGTTGGAGACGATGTGGGGGACGTGGGTTTTGGTGTCGGTGTCGGTGTTGGCGTTGTGACAGGAGCCGGTGTGCCAGTGTTGGATGGGGGGAGGCACTGGAAGTAAAAGGGATTTAGGACCTGGCAAGTTGTTCCAGAGACACAGTCTAAATAACATTCAGAAGTAATCATTGAAAATAAGAAGAGTCACTAACCAGTTTCGCCGGTGAAATTGGTACCACCGCATTGTCCATAGATAGGCACAGCAGCATGAACAGAACTAAATGCCAGAGCGAGTGTAACAAGGCTAGCAGCGAGCTTCATTATGGAACCTCCGGAAATTTGTGCAGAAAATGAACTCAGATCGATCCTATTATATTACCCGCGAGGAAAATAGTCGCCTGGACATAATCATCGCAGCCATTAATCCCGAAGTTTTAGAGCACTTAAATATGCGATAAATCGCCGTTTACAATGTAGCGGCTTGTCCCTTATTTGTTGCGAGAACACGAGTTGTTAAGCACAGGCAGAAAAGTCACCCTGTACCGAACGGATATTTAACCTTGCAAGCATCTGACCTGATCAGAACTAACATCATTGACGGGCGCAATTGAGCAACCTCATTAGCCAAGATGCTCTTTGTCATTACGTCCGTGATGTGGCAGCCAGTGCAAGCTGTCGTCGTTGTCGCGGGTGCAAACGGGGGTGCAGGCGTGGGCATTGTCGTCGAACGCGCATTGAGGGTTGTGCGTGGCAGCCGTAAGCTGTCATGGGCGTCGTGGGTGTGCAATTATGGGCGTTGGTCAACGTGGCAGCCGGCTATGGGGCAGGGTAGGGGGCCGAGCTTCTACAACGTGTCAGCCGCGGGGGTTGTAAAAGGGTATGGTAGGGGGGGGGGGGGGGGGGACTTACCTACTCTCGACGTTGGCGACAGTAATAGTTGCAATGTGACTGCCAGTCGGTACAAATGTCTCTGGAGTCTTCCTCTGGAGGAACGAGGTCGGGCGGGACCATAGCTGTGTACCGAATTTAGTAAAGTTCTGGACCGCGATCAAATACAGTGTCAGCTGACGGGATGCTCTATTTAGAATGTCAACATTGAACAATGCCCGTCTCTTTCTCTGAACGTGACGATTACGATGCTCTTGAAGCCGCACGGGTTGCCGCCACCGAGTACCATCATGCCCCTCTAGTTCAACTGGCACTTCATCCAGATCAAGGATGTTCTAGTCTTACTTTCATTGCCAAATACAGTGATGACACGCAGAGCATCATTCAGCTCAGAGATGAACCCGTCAATATTGGTATAAATCATCTTGCTCGTACTCTTCTAGGCGACATTATTCCCATTGTCGTCCCACTCAAAGCAACCAAAACAATGTATGCCTATGGCCAGACAATGATTTCTGGTGATAGATGGGAGCCGCTGATCATATCAACGGTAGAAGATGACACCGCAATTTCTGTCCAGCTTGCTTATATCTTTCGTCGTTGTAACATTCACCTCAAAAGCGGTCCTATAGTCGATAACTATATTATCCCTCGGCTCGATGCTGCCATCAACCTTGTCGGCGCAGCCCATGGACTATTCACGAGTCTGCCTGAGGACCAACACATAGCCTTCCTCAACCAATTGAAGCTACTGAGAAGTCGTGCTAACCATCTCAAAGTCCTTGATCTTGTTCTGTGTCATGTAGATCCAAATCCATTCAATGTTAGTGTTCTTTTCTGTTCTGCTATAACCGAGCAATTAAAATATTTATAGATCATTATTGATAGATCTTCCCCACCAAAAATCAAGGGTCTTATCGACTGGGGTGGCGCCACATTTCTCCCTTTTGGCATGAATGCATTTGAAATTCGTCTTATAGCTGTTCTCAATGTCCGCAGGCATGACGAAGTCACGGAAGCAGCTAATACAATAGGTTTAGCATTTTGGCACGCATTAGTAGCCGAGATACCAGAGGAATATAAGAATGCGGTTCTTGATTCGCTGGAAATAGGATATGTACTATTTGCTCTCTTCCAGGACCCGCTTACCCCTGAAGGATTAGAAGGGCCAGTCCTCCTGCGGGAGGTGGAGTTATTTACGGAGAGAATGGCTTGGTTTGAAGATGTCTTTCGGCCTTTATGCATGACCCACACCTTGGTAAGTTTTAAGCCTGTGCTTCTTGTTGATAACGCTTACCATTGACCGAGGAGGATGGAATCTGAGTTGAGACGAAAGCTAAATCTGTTTGAAGAGGTTCTTAATTGTAGCTTAGTGTTACTTAGAATATTATTGCATCGTAAAATTTTCTTTAAATCAACTTTTCTTTGCCTTTGTTCATACTACATGTACTTATAGTTTGGCAGCTCTCAATAAAAGATAACAATAAATTGCGACTGGCGCAGGTGTAAAGCTAAGATTATAACCCATTCTGCATTGGTGTACGCAGAGTCTGAGATCTGATCTGACTTGATCCAGGGTTGATCCAACGAGAGTCGAACGGCGTTGAGTATCGATATATCCTTAATCTTGGTAGTAATATCCCACCCGGCAGTCCCACCTGCAGGACACTGCTAGTACACACCAATCCTGGTATTCTCTCAAAGTGACTTTATACAAAATTAGCATGCGGTGGATGCCGAATCCCACATGAACTTTTTGATGACGAATTGCTATGTACTTTGTCCGAGTCAGCGCTCACGGGCTTAGCTTTACTGCAAAAAACTTTGCCTTTACAAGTCGAACATCGGAGTATAACACTGAATTTAAAGCAATTCAAAACCACAACTGATCAAATCAACTTATATTGCCCAGTAAGTATTACCCTGCACCGCCTATCAATAAAAATTGAAAAGTAATAAACTCTCGCTTACTATTAGACAATGGATACATTGCTTCCGGCCTCACTGCCAGAAAATGCCCTTCAGGATCTACGAGACCGTTTGGACGCGGCCACTTGTGAGTTGAAACTAGTTCGCCCTGGCGATGTTGCAAAGTACACTGCAGCTCTCAACACCCTCTCGACATTTCAAATTGAAATCCTTCTCAAATTCACAAATCCGGAGAGTAGCTCGAACCCCAAAGTACCAGATATTCTTGCCTCTATGAGCGAGCCTGAGCGATTGTCGTTCGTTCGGTCTAAATCTCCTACACCACTCCAAAGGGGGATTGTCCTTGCATTTGTGGGCGTTCTCTATCTGAAACAGGGAAGTTATGATAAAGGTGGCGTGGTGAACATGTTGGGAAAGCTCCTGAGGCATCAATGGCACTTGGATAGAACCGACAGTAATTTGGACGACGCGATATATTACTTCCGTAAGGCAGTCGAGGTCGAACCACCCGATTCTAAAGGACTTGATCTATCTCTGGAAGATCTGGCTTGCACAGTTTTAGAAAAATTCAAGAAAACTCGCAACCTCGTCGATTTTGAAGAAATAAGAGATGCTTTCGAGCGTGCCATAAGTCTTGGGCGTGACGGTACGCCGTTTTATACATCAAGTCTTGGCATTGTGTGGAAGGAGCGTGCTGTTATGGCGGAAGAAGGAAGGGATGCACTGCTAGACACCAGCATTGAAACTCACATCAAAGCACTAAAATTATCATCGCTTAACCCCTCAATCATGACAAGCAGCCAAATCCAATATCTACACCGCAATCTTGCAGAATCTTATTTTGAACGATACGAGCTTTCCTCTACAGACCCCGCTGGAACACTACACGACTCTGTAAAGAGTGCTTTAGCCAATTCTACCTTTCGATGGATGTTGTTGTATGAACTCGCAATTTTGCAGAAAAAGTGTTTCCACAAACAAGGCAATCGCCCAGATGCAGACAAATGCATCGCATTATTTCACAGCGCACTAGAAGATCAGCCCAATAACACGATGATCCTACATGCAATGAGTTCAATCCTTCATGAAAATGACATCCTCGACAGTTCACCACAGATGACGTCACGTAGGATAAGCGTTCTTGAAGCTATTGTCGCTGCCACTGCAGAAACCGACTCACAGTTTCCCGTACACCTCAAATCACTTTCGTATGCGCTTTTTACTCGTTTCGAACGATCTGGAAGTCCTGGGGACCTTGACAATGCAATTACTGCAGTACAACGAGCCTCGACTCACCCCTCCCTGGATAAATTGAGCCGGTGGGAGTACTTGAGATTGCTTAGTGATGAACTTCTGAAGAGGTTCAAAACGCGCAACCTGCAGCCAGATTTAGAAGCAGCGTCGACACTCATTCAATTGGCTCTTGATAGCACCGAATTGGCGCCTCAATCAAAAGCTCTATGCCTCCATTCGTTTGGATGCATTCTAGAGATACGTTCGGCCTACGAAGGGCCAAGCTTCCTCGAGCAAGCCATAAATTCCTTTCAAGACAGTCTCAGCTTACTTTCTACTGACCTACTTCGCGCACAATGTTACAATGATCTTGGTAACACTTACATAACAAAATTCCAGAGAACTGGATCTCGTGATGATATCCACCAGGCTATAGACTTCTATCTACAAGCAATAGCACTTGTAGAGCAGGATGCAAGCTCAGCGGCAACAAAAGCAAAGCTAATGTTTCTTGTTGGTTTAGGAAGTGCACACACTAGGGAACATGAGAAATGGAATCGGGTAGCGTCTATCGATTTAGCCATCTCTTGTTATCAAGAAGCTGTGAATGGAACTGACGAGGAAGACGAAATTTTCATCGGTCGTACAGGAAACTTGTGCCATGCACTGGGCCTAAAATTCGTAGTAAATGAGGACAAAAAGCTACTGAAGCGCGCCCAGGATTCTCTCGTCGCAATTCTGGATCGGCCTAAACCCCTTTCCCCCAAACAAACCTCCTTTATACGACACACTCTTGGTGCAATATCTTACCAAGCTGCAATCAAAACCTCAGGATTGGATGCTCTGCCTTACCTCAATCAGGCGGCTGAATATTTTCAAAAAAGTTTAGAATCAAGCTCTGGTGACCGTGATAGCATACGGAACACATCTGCGGGCCTCTTGAGCATCCTGGTGTCCAAATATGAACTTGCACAGTCTGAAAGTGACTTAGTTCAAGTACTCACGCTAATGCAACAAATGATCAAAAATACATTCCTTCAGAATTCATTTGCAGCGCTCCATGCATGCGGCCGATTCTATTCCAATTTAATGGCAAACCAAAAATTTACTCCTACTATTCAGGCAGCGTGTGGCAATGCAGCTTTCCAGATTTTCTCCACGATTTCTAACGAAACCAATATTCTATCTCCTCCTAACTTACAAGCGGGGTCAGCCCGAAAAGCTGCGATCCTTAGTTTCGAGCTTAACAAGAATGCCCGCGCCGCCTCCCGTTTCCTGACCAACGCAACCGAGCTCCTTTCTCAGGCAATCATAGTAGGACCTAATCGCTCAGATCACCTTCGTGCTATTAAAGAGCTCCACACAATCCCCACTCTTACTCTTTCGATGTTTCTCGAGGCGGGTGAGCCAGTTTTGAAGGCTTTACAGATGTGTGAGCGTGGTCGATGCCTCGTTTTAGACAGATTGATCGACCAAAAATCCGACATACCTGATCTAGAGGTCTCTCACCCGGAATTGGCGGTCAAGTTCGAGGAGCTGCGGGAGAGGTTGGCCCGAAATAATAACACATCTAGACAAGTCCTTGCTGGCCTTAGAACAAGTAGCCTCCAGAATATAAACGACAGTGTGTTTGAATACAAGCAGACGCTTTCCGTGATTCGGCAACAACCCGGCTTTGAAAATTTTCTTCTCTTGCCCGAAGACGCTGCAAACATATTAGACTATGCAGTGTCAGGAAATGTTGTTCTGTTGAACGCATCGAAATACCGTTGTGATGCCATCCTTATCACATCTAGTGGTATCTCCCATCTACCCCTTCCGGGCGTCTATGAACCCACAGGCCAGCATTTAGACGATCTAAATGGTATAACATGTGATACAAAGGATTTTAACAACTTAACGAAATGGCTGTGGGTGGTCGTCGTTCGGCCTGTTCTTGACGAGCTTGGACACACTGGCGTCAAAAACGATGGTAATCTACCTCGTGTTTGGTGGATGACAAGCGGCTGGATTAGTCCACTTCCCATACACGCTGCAGGTGACTATGCGAAAGCAAAAGAAACTGGCGAGCCGTGCACAGTTCTTGATAGAGTCATCTCATCTTACATTCCTACACTCAAAATGTTAAAATTTGTCAGGGACAAGCGAAAAAACCTTTTGGATTCACAACATAGCGACCTGACAAGGGACAACAAAGCTCTCATAGTGCAGATGCCTGTTACCCCTAACAACACGGACTTGCCACATGTTAGTCGCGAATGCGAATTGGTTGAGAAGCATCTTCAGAAAGACTTGCATGTAACAAGTCGCAGTTGTCCAAAGCGAAGTGGGATCCTTGCCTCGCTAGAATCCGCGTCCATGGCGCACTTCGCATGCCATGGGGTTGCCAACACAGATGACCCATCTTTAAGTCGTTTATTACTTCAAGACTGGCGAAGCGCACCCCTTGACGTTCGCTTTATAGTTGGAATGTCGACGCAATGCCAATTTGTCTACTTGTCTGGGTGTCAAACTGGGAGCGCAGCAAATGCACAGTACCTGAGTACCGAGTCAATCCACATCTCATCTGCTTTCTTGGCAGCTGGTGTTCCTTACGTGGTCGCAACGCTAGCAGACATTGACGATGAAATTTCCGTAACGTTTGCAGATAAATTTTATTCATACTTGGTCGAGAAGAATATGGATTTTTCTAGGTCGGCTGAGGCCTTACATGCTGCCCAAGTATATGCCAGAGACAGTGGGATCGACCCATTTCAGTGGTTAGCCTTTGCACATTTTGGTGCTTAATTGTGAGTTTGTGTTGATACCATCCATCCTCTTGTTAATTGATTATTTAATATTTGGGAAAGGAGGCATTCGTTTAGTGGTTTTCGCTGTTTCGTGGAACAGCAACCCAAAATAATCATTAGTAGCAAGCCAAGATATCTCATGAAATTATATTAGTATATTCTAGTAGTCGCAAGCTAAAATAAATGGCGGAATTACGAAGAGAAAGCGTGCCAAGGTATTCAGACATGATTTGCAACAAACCAGGATTGGTATGACGGCGCTATTCAACACCATTGGCAGCCATACACAGCGTCCAGCTTTAATGGTGTCGTCTCGTTATCGCAAACCAAGATTTCAGGCGGCTAAAATTTAACTAAATATTATACTCTTTTAGAAAGATTTGGCAACGTACCGATTCGACCCAGTCAAATTCTTCCAGAATCTCGACATACTTGGCAAGAAGTTTTTTGTATTCAGCCCATGCTGTGGTAGCGTCGTACAACTCGAGATCGTGGACGTTCGAGAAATCCATTGCAGTAATCACCCCACTATTGCCTCCTGTTACAAAAATATCTCTTCTGCCCCATCCAATGCCGTTCTGTGTGCGAGAGTCATGCGGTACCCAAAGAATTTTTTTGGCGTTCTTATCCGTCAACCACCCCTGGGGATCTAAGGGCTTCAAGTCGCACCGTGGGCACGGTTCTGATGAGTTGTATGCAACGGCTTCCAAGCGAAATTGAGATTCGGAGCACTTTTCAATGTTTATCAAGCAAGCACGGTCAGTCGATTTTGACAACGGCAGATCGAGACGCCATGATGAGCCAACAGGACCATAAACAGATTTCTCACAAGGAGTATCCTCAGGAAAAGATGAAAAGCCAAAGCGATGGTTGCTGATAAGTGAACCGGCTACAATAAGAAACGTATGATCGTCAATGAACTGATATGTTTGCAGATTCCAAATCCGTCGTTCCACGTAGATTGTGAAAGCAAGGGAAACACGATCAAGGTCCCAGAATTGGAGTATGAGGTGTTCCAAGAGGCTGCCACACAGGATTGCAATGAATTTTCCGTTTGGAGAGGTAGATGCGCCCCAAAGAGTTGACAAATTTTTCGAGAAAGCCAAGACAACATCCTTGTCCGCGGTGCACAAACGCATCGTCCATGAAAAAATTAATCAATACCGTCTCTCTGGGCATTCAAATTATGTCAAGATCAATTAAATTGAGGTTCAGAATATGGCTTAC
>JASFDA010000360.1:0-15792 GCA_036936965.1 Cystoderma amianthinum
CGGATCTACTTAAGATAAGATAAAATCGTCTACCTTTTTCCCCCTCTACCGCGAAGTTTGGCCTGGGTAGGAGGCTGTTTCCACCCTTTGATTCTTCAATGATCGACAATCGAATATCGTTCAAATTCAATGCCGCACTGAGAAATGTATCCG
This sequence comes from Cystoderma amianthinum, assembly GCA_036936965.1. Lineage (NCBI taxonomy): Eukaryota > Fungi > Basidiomycota > Agaricomycetes > Agaricales > Squamanitaceae > Cystoderma > Cystoderma amianthinum. The sequence goes on from JASFDA010000360.1 coordinate 154, forward strand.
AGGCCAGGTCTGTCAAGAAATATATTATACAACGGGCAAGACGAGAATCTCCGACGAAGAAGTTTTTGGTTCCGTGGCAACGAATACTTTGGAACAGCGCCGTCGACTCGGCTGTTTTCGACTTGCAATTCAACGTTCAGGCCTCAGGCCCGACATAGTACTCCTTTCGTGAAAGAATAATATATCTGTATTTATGATAGTTTTTCCGGCTCATTCATGGCAGGGCGCGACACATATTACATATTCCGACCGTGACTTCGGATACTTGCATTGTATGCCTCTCCATTTCGGATCAGATCTCATGGATATATTGAACAACGACCGACATTTTATTCAAGTCTCTCCTCTCTTCTCCTATTTCTCTCATCTCTCAGTCTTCTTCATATGCTTCACTACTCTAAATACTTCATGATATAATAATGGGTCACTTTGCATCAGCTCCTTATGACCTCAATGTCCCCGACGTGCTCGGCGCTTTCCAGATCGGTCTGTCAATCGCTCTGATTTTATTTGGGATTGCACTGGTTCAAACCTATATCTACTACCAACAACGGTCGAAGGATGTTATGGCTTTGAAAGTACTGGTAAGATTCAGCCGGTTTCCAGCGCGGGTAATATCAAATAAATACTTTCCTACTAGGTCGCAGTGGTTATGTACGTTCACTTGCGGAATACTCTCCTGCATAACAATGAAATTTTTTTCAGGGTACTCGAAACCACCCATTCTATTACCGGAATATATTCCTTGTACCTCCTCATTATACCCACATCGGATAATGAGATTCCCGCCAGAAGTTCGTATCCTCTCTCCACCAACATGTTGATGGAAAATGCCATCACCGTGATTGTGCAGGTGTGTCTGTCATTGCCAGATTTATCACGTCCCGTTAACGATGTTTTAAGTGCTATTACATATATCGAATCTTCCGGCTGTCGAAATCCTTACCCGTCAGCTGTATCTGCTGGTTTCTTTCCTTCCTTCGATTTGTCGGTGGAACGGTGCTTGTTGTTGTCAGCTACCAAGACGTCCTCCACAGAGATGGTTTCCACGTCCCAATCACTCTTGGATGGCTAGTGACTACAACTTTTGCAATTACTGCGACAGTGGACGTGATGATTGCCGGCCTGATGGTTTTCTACTTGAGGAAAATAGCAGCCCCTAGCAAGAGCAAATCGTAAGTTGTGCTTACTTTAATATATTTATTTTTGATACAATCGGATACAGGACTTTGGACATGGTCCATCGGCTGATGCTCTGGTCACTTCGTATGTTTTCTCCTATATCGTTAAATCCCACGATTGATTGGTTTTTGGATAAAGGCACCGGGTTGACAACTGGGTAATGAAAAATCTTTCACCCATTAAAGACTCTCATACAAATCTAGCATAATAACTGTCATTACTCTTGCGTGTGTGAGTCGATAAAATCGACCCTTCAAGTTAAATATATTGATAATGGCATCTAGCTTCAAGCCATGCAGAACTGTTAGTCACTTCTCGTTCGAGTAGAATTCTTGCCTAATAATGCAAATGCAGTTGTATGGTTGGGATTTTATGAGGTGCTTGCAAAGCGTATGTATCACATATTGTTTATTTGGTATGCTTACAAGTATTCCTAAGTTTACACCAACTCCCTCTTGGTTTCGTAAGCCGCGTTTTGCTTGGAAACGAATGACCTTCCAGTTGATGCTTTTCTTTAGACTTAACGTCCGACCAATCTTGGCGGCCGAAACCAGCAAGACTTTCGAAACTCTTGAGGTAGTTGACAACAAAGCTCCGTATTATATCTGCTCATACACTTCTAGTTTGTAAATCAAACTACGGAAACAAGCACCCAAAGTAGTGATATAAAATTTGGAGATGCATGCAAGGTATGCCATATCCTTTCGTATGGTATCTGATAACTGAAGTGTTGTAAAATTTCAAATTTGAAAGCAACATTCCTCAGACAAGCTCAGAACTCCCCCCTGCGTAATTTTAAAATAATTTTGGTTGGGCATGAGAGGGATGCGATCGTATGTAGCTTAGTTTTTTGACAATTGGTTTTTTTGTCGACCAAGATATTTGGGACGCGGTATACGGCCCAGTTTCAATTCACGTGAACAGAATGTTAGAGGACTAGCGGCTCTGCCTTCCTATAAACCCTAGCAAATAATCAAGTCAAGCGCTCAATAGGAAGTTCAAAGAAGCGTGCTTATAGTTGTCTCCACACAGAGACAGACTCTGCTGGGAACGTGACTAGGACTTTTGAGTTCTTATACCTTCTGACTGCTTGGAAAACACTGGGCATTGCAGCAATGTTCAACATACAGAAGCAACTAACTTCTCTCTTGATTTTAGTTCTGCTTGCTTCATACGCACAATACACTTCATTTATTATTAAGGATCCAGCGGCGTTCTCTATCCCACAGAGCGAGGCAATAGATAATGTCAATCTGTGCGTTCTATTTTTCATCGTTCTGGACCTGAACCAAATCTCTCCGGAGGGATGATCCCCAACACTGCACCACCCTTTAGTATAATGTGTTGGATAGCACAAACGCAAGTCAACTATGTGTCTGTGACTCCGCCAATCTGCAATATGGATGGGTGAAAGTGGAAGCATTGCCATAGTCTCTGGTGTCAGCGATGGTGGCGTTCAAAGTCACGACGTTAAGGTTCCTTTTGATCAGAGAGATCCTGCGGTATGTCTCGACGAAGAAGGTAGACGAGAAGTGATTACACCATCTTATTACAGCGTTGAGCTGGATGATGGACGCGATGGATGGAACAGAATGCCAGTGCGTCCCCATTTATTTGCCTACTTCATCCTCAAAACCATTTGTATAGCGTCCCGGGTGGCTCAATTGAGATTTACATTTCATACTTCCTAAGTTCCTCTCCCTCCCATTTTCCATACATCCTTATTGAAGCCGCACGGCCGTCTATCATTACGTCGACCCCTTCGAATGTCACGTTTTGAATTTAACGCTGGATGTCTCCTGATCCGAAACGCAGCTACAGCCTTGGGGCGAACCTTCTTACGCAGACGACATTTTCTCCCCCTAGTGACATACTCGAACTCACAAGGACTGTAGGCGGCGTTGGATCTCAAAACACTTTTAGGCTTGGCCATTAACAACCGCTCCAAAACTACGCCACCCAAATCATACTAGCCTCTTCCCTAGCCCAAATCGTTCGGCGAGAGCACAATGGACGCATCCATTACATACACCACTAACGTACCCTCGAGCGCCACTTGGATGACTGAGCTCCAACTTGACGTGAACGTACAGCTGTCTGTTTTGCGAGTAGATAACGAGCGAGGACTTTCCTGCGAGGTAATAGCATGAGAAAGCAGAGTTACATATCCAGACAAATCAGACATGAAGATGATGCAGCGCCAGGCATTTTTGAAGAGAAACCAGCTGATCCAGGTGTTACAGAAAGAGATCGTCAATCTCCGTCGTCTCCAGAATATTCCGATGGAGAGATCGAGCCCATCGAAGTGCTATAACTTGAGGTAGAGTTGCGATGGAGTGCGATCTCGTCTAGTGGAGCTGACATCCCGTGGCGCGAAGACGAGTTGCGGTAAGAGACTGCACGACGAGGAATGAATACAGGGCCATAGATTTACATCTTCTATCTCAAAAGTTGGGCCGAGTGAGCAGAACAACGTTTGGTCGTCAACGAATTGTGATCTGGGGCGCGATATGTTGGTGAACAAGAGAAAACATCGATGACTCTGCCAGATAGTCTTAATTCGCAGAAACAATGGCCACAAGAAATCTAAACGAACCTTGACTGCTAGCTTCAAGGGCCAAATCATCTCTGACGCAACAAAAACTACGCCTTTTCGCCGTCTTATCTTCCACCTCGTCTCCGCCATCGACAACGCCTTCTGCGATCCCGAACCGTTCCAGATCGAACTCGATGACCTCCGCGACGGTAATATTCTTCGGGAAAATACCACACGTGGCTTCTCATTGGGCAATATGACAGCAAACGCACCCCCTTCGGCCTGGTTGATTGTGAGGTAATAATCATCCTGACTTTCGCCAGCTGGCAGTCGGAATCGTTGCATTGGGTGTCTAATAAGGTCCGCTGAAGTCATCGATGAATTCAAAAGGACAGTTTTGAATGATGAACCTGGTCGACTTCGAGATCGGTGCCAGAGCGTGAACCAGAGGCGGTTTAATACGCATCAGGGCCAGTCATAAAAGCGGCTTCTGACTGTAAACCGTACGAAGATTCAGTTGGAGACAAAGGCGAACTATTGAGATAAGTTTTTGATACGGCGCTTGTTGCCGCCGATCGCGTTGCCGAAGTTGGCTAGCATGTTGTGAAACAGCCGATATTGGACGATTAGGAGTAGATGGTGGCGGCTGTTGATCTTGAGGCGTTACCTTACTCTCCGAAGAGCTACGCAGGCTGAAATTTTGAGGCTATTATTGTTGCTGTTGCTGCTGCTGCTGCTGCATTGCAGTCGTGGTTCTTGATAAAAGAACGCCTTCGCCCATAAAGCTGGTTGACCGATCCCCAGATCTTTTCGATTCCTCAGACACACGACCAAGATAACTTTCCGCTCTCGACTGAACTAACCAACATATTCCTATCTTTCCCCTTCTTCTTGCGGTCGAAGAAACTCCCGCCAAAGTCAGAACCATTCTTCTTCTTTCCTTCATCGTCTGATTTGCGCGGCTGCTCTTTCCTAAATTGCCCGAGTCTGAGCCTCTTCTGCCCTTCTTCATGATGGACACGCTTCATCATCAACTCATCCTACTGCTGCTCAATAACAGCGCTGGGTAGGCAAGGTTGTCTTCCATTCCGCGAGCTACAGTCAGGGTAAGGGTAAGCTTGAGTATTGCCGTTACCTCAACTGGGTCGATTCGGTCACGAGAATTTGGAGGTCGGAGCGTGAGCTGCCTCTACACAGCTCGATCGGTTGCCGTTGCTGTGCCATTCGCCCCCCGTTGTTTGTCCCCGGCCTGTTGTTGCCGTACATGGAGAGTATGCGTGAAGAGATCCTAGATCGAGAAACCCAGCCCCAACAGGGACTGTCTACCACCGCATCTCCAGCGACAAAACCATCCTAGTGCATTCCGTCGTCTCGCAGAAGTATGTAGCTCCTCCCATTTTCTTCTCATCATTTGCTCATCTGCAAGCCCTTAGTCCTCGTCTGCGTAGCCTTCCGTACCCCATAAAGTATCATCCTCCTTTTAGTCCTCCTCTTCCTCATTCCATACTGCGGCTCTTCGACCTCTCACAGCCCTGCGCACAACTTGAGGATCTTGTCCACATTTGTGGCATACTTGAGGGCTTCGTTTTCGTTGTCGCCAAATCTATGAGGGGATCCATGAACACATTACAGGTGTGAATGTGAAGCCTTTGCCACGACGATTCCGTCCTGGAATAGGAAGAGTACGATGAGAGTCCACCCGCGAGCTCTGGAAGTGGTCCTGAGAAGCCGAGAGACTAGCAGCGAGTTCAGCTTCTGTCGCAAGAGGAAGCTATAGATAATTCTGTGAGTAATGTGTCGTAAAAAAAAGTATAGACAAACATACGTCGACTTTACGGGTGTTTGTTGAGTCGAGCTAGACGCTCAAAGGGAGTCTTGAACAACCAGTGCAATCCAACGTTCATGGCCGAGAGTTATCGCTCATGCTACTGAGAGTCCAGAGAATCAATTCCCTTTGTGAAGTTGTACGAGGCCACGAGAACTTTGAGAAGGGCTGATTGGGGCTAGTGACAAGCGACGATAGAATGTGCAAGTTAAGTCTGGGGGCCCCAATGAGTATGGATTGAGGGTATTGATTTGTAATATATCTGTACGCGCCTCTGCTTCGTCTAGAAGGCTCTACAGGTGGGAATTAGTGTAATGAACATGAGTAAAGTTTCCTTGCGCACTGCACCTCGATTAGCCATACACAAAAAACCGGCCTACTATCCAACCCTACCCGCTTGAGTACATTTTAAAACAATTAGAGAAAGAGGGGTAGATGATCAAGTAGTTACCCAGGTTCGAGCGCGAATGGCTAAGGAGTGGCCAAGTCAACGAGTCTGTGTTGAGCGAATCTAATTATTTGGTCGTTGTTTTGTTCATGACCTTACGTCATAATACTTAAGTGTGAATTGGAACCAGGCCGTATTCCGCGTCCCAAATATCTGGGTCGACAAAAAAACTAATTGTCAGAAAACTGAGCTACATACGATCGCAGAAATACAAGTTATAAGATGCTATTCCTCTCATGCCCTACTTTCACCAACTTTAAATTTATGCAGGAGAGAGTTCTGAACCTGTTTGAGGAATGTGGCTTTCAAACTTGAAATTTTAAAACACTTCAGTTATCAGATAACATACGAAAGGATAGGACATACCTTGCGTGCATCTCCAGATTTCATATCACTACTTTGGCTACTTGTTTCCGTAGTTTCATTTACAAACTAGAAATGTATGAGCAAATATAATACGGAACTTTGTTGTCAACTACCTCAAGAGTTTCGAAAGTCTTGCTGGTTTCGGCCGCCAAGATCGGTCGGCTGTTGAGTCTAAAGAAAAGCATCAACTGGAATGTCATTCGTTTCCAAGCAAAAATGCAGCTTACGAAACCAAGAGGGAGTTGGTGTAAACTTAAGAATACTCGTAAGCATACCAAATAGACAGCAATATGTGATACATACGCTTTGCAAGCACCTCATAAAATCCCAACCATACAACTGTATTTGCATTATTAGGCAAGAATTTCACTCAAATGAGAAGTGACTAACAGTTCTGCATGCCTTGAAACTAAATGCCATTATCAATACACTTAACTTAAAGGCCCATTTCATCGACTCACACACGCAAGAGTAATGACCGTCATTATGCTAGATTTATATGAGAGTCTGTAATGGGTAAAATATTTTTCATTACCCAGTTGTCAACCCGGTGCCTGTATCCAAGAACCAATTAATCGTGGGATTTAAAGATAGAGGAGAAAACATACGAAGTGACCAGAGTATCAGCCGATGAACCATGTCCAAAGTCCTGTATCCGATTGTGTCAATAAATAGATAAATTAAGGTTAGCACAACTTACGATTTGCTCTTGCTAGGGGCCGCTATTTTCCTCAAGTAGAAAACCATCAGGCCGGCAATCATCACGTCCACTGTCGCAGTAATTGCAAAAGTTGCGGTTAATATCCGTCCGAAAGTGATTGGGATGCGGACATCTCTGCGGGGGACGTCTTGGTAGCTGAGAATAACAAGCACCGTTCCACCGACAAATCGAAGGAAGGAAAGAAACCAGCAGATACAGCTGACGGGTAAGGATTTCGACAGCCGGAAGATTCGATATATATAATAGCACTTGAAACATCGTTAACGGGACGTGATAAATCTGGCAATGACAGACAGACCTGCACAATCACGGTGATGGCATTTTCCACGAAGATGTTGGTGGAGAGAGGATACGAATTTATGACAGAAATCTCGTTATCCGATGTGGGTATGATGATGAGGTACAAGGAATATATTCCGGTAATAGAATGGGTGGTTTCGAGTACCCTGAAAAAAAATTCATTGTCATCCAGGGAAGCATTCCGCAAGTGAACGCACATAACCACCGCGACCTAGCAGGAAGGTATTTATTGATATTACCGTGCTGGAAACCGGCTGAATCTTACCAGTACTTTCAAAGCCAGAACATCCTTCGACCGTTGTTGGTAGTAGATATAGGTTTGAACCAGCGCAATCCCAAATAAAATGAAGGCGATTGACAGACCGATTTGGAAAGCGCCGAGCACGTCGGGGACATTAAGGTCATAAGGAGCTGATGCCAAGCGACCCATTATTATATCATAAAGTATTTGGAGTAGTGAAGCATATGAAGGAAGACTGAGAAATGAGAGATAGGAGGAGAGAGGAGAGACTTCAATAAAATGTCGGTCGTCGTTCTATATATGAGAGGAATACAATGCGCAAGTATCCGAAGTCGGAAAACTTGTGTCGCGCTGTCCAAGAATTATGTACGTTGCCACGGAACCAAAAACTTCTTCGTCGGAGATTATCGTCTTGCCCATTGTATTGGCCTCGGATACATTTCTCGGTGCGGCATTGAATTTGAAAATACCGGAAAATATCGATATTCGATCGTCGATCATTGGGGGGTCCGGGGAGGTCAAATCGTCCAAAAAAGGCCATTTTTATCCGCACAAAAGTCAACGCTCATAGAATAATACACCAAATAAGTGGATTTTTTGCTTTATGGGTATGCAAGGTGCGCACAGAAACTCTACTTATGTTCATCGCATTAATCCCCAGCCTTGTAGTCTCAAAGTTCTCGTGGCCTCGTAGAACTTCATGACTCTCGGCCATGCAAGGAAATCCTGGGAAACAGACTTCATGGACGTTGGATCGCACTGGTTGTTTGAGACACCTTTGAGCGTCTGTGACTCAAAAAACACTGTAATGTTGACGTACGCTGGTCTATACTTTCTTTTTAATGATACATTATTCACCGTGACAGAATTGTTTATAGCTGTACAGAAGTTGAACTCGCTGCCAATCTTTCGGCTTCTCAGGACCGTCTCCAGAGCTTGCGGGCGGGCTCTCATCATACTCCTCTTGTTCCGCACAACCGGGACGTGGTTCGTCGTTGCAGGGGTGTCAAGTTCACGTTTGCATTGTTTGTCCATCAATACCCTCTTGCAGGGTGGAACGAGGAAGAGGAGGATGATACAATATGGGATACGAAATGCTACAAAGACGAGGACTAGGGGCTCGCAGATGAACAGCTGGACCTAAGATTCCCGACCCAAGGTGATTCTGTTGCGGCAGTGATGCAGCGGCAAGTGTGCCCGGCATTCCTGACCTAGGATTACTCCATGAGCAGCGTTCTTGATGTTCAACAAGAACGGGCCGATGACAAACGAGAGCTGGTGGCGCGGCGATAGCGGCAGGCCGAACAGGCAACAGGTTTAGCTGTGCAGTAACAGTAGCACACAGTTAGAATCTCGAATGTTCGCGAACGAATCGATCCAGCTGAGGCGATGGAGGCACTCAAGCTGACCGTGACCTCAACTATAGCCCGCGGAGCAGAAGATAAACCTTACCTACCTAGCGCCAACATCGAGCAGCGGCAGGGTGAGTTGAGACTGCAGTGTATCCGTCTTGAAGAAAAGGCAGAAGAGGTCTGGTGAGGGCTCAAACGTAGAAAGGAGCAGTCGGACGAATTAGACGATGAAGGGAAGAAGAAGAAAAGGTCTCTATTCGGCAGTTTCTTCGACCGCTAGAAGGAGAAGGGGCAAGACAAACATATATCGGTTGGTTCAGGCGAGAGCAGAGAGTATCTTGGCCGTGTCTCAGAGGAATCGAGTAGATTTGCGAATCGGTCAACCAGCCCTATGGGCGAAGGTGTTCTCCCACCAACAACTACGACTATAACACCTCAAGATCAACAGCCGCCTCCATCCACTCCTGATCGCTCAATATCGGCTGTTTCACAACATGCTACACAGCTTCGACAACGCGATCAGCGGCAACAAGCGTTGTATCAAACGTATCTCAATAGTTTCTCTAATGCATATCACACTGCATCTGGTACTTACCGATCTCGATGTCGACCAGATTCATTTATTCTTACTGGCGGTGCTACGGGCGGGCAAGGTCCTGATATCCCTGACGTTAGCGTCATTTGTGTATTTACGGATATCAACATTCAAATGGATGCCAGTCTCTTTAAACTCGCCGACGACTTCAGCGAACCCTGTTAAGCAGGCTATGCCACAAGCTGGCGAAACTCGGGATGATTACTACCTCACGATCAAGCAGGTCAAAGGGAGTGCGCTCCCTATCTTGTTGCCCAATGAGAGGCCGCGTGTGGTATTTTCCCGAAGAATATTACCGTTGGGGAGGTCACCGAACTATCTTTGAAATGGTTCAGGATCACAGAAGACGTTGTCGCAGGTGGAGACGAGGTGGAAGATAAAACGAGGAACAGGCATAGTTCTTGTTGTGTCAGATGTGGTTCGTTTATATTGTTTGTGGCCATTGATTCCAATCCTGATGGGCCGTAGAGTCTGAATTACGACCAGCTAGCAGGGTTATCGATGCTTTCTCTTGCCCACCAACATATCGCGCACCAGATCACAATTCGTTGACGACCAAACGTTGTTCTGCTCACTCGGCCCAACTTTTGAGATAGAAGATGTAAATCTGGATGGCCCTGTATTCATTCCTCGTCGTGCAGTCTCTTACCGCAACTCGTCTTCGCGCCACGGGATGTCAGCTCCACTAGACGAGATCGCACTCCATCGCAACTCTACCTCAAGTTATAGATTTTTAGTACTGATCGTGAAGAACTCTAACGCGCCGTTTTTATTTTTTGAATGGATGCGTAGAGTCCTAAAGACATTCATGATCAGTGACAGAGCGGTACACATTTACATCCTTATGGTTGGCCAATGCAGTGACAAAAAAGAGTTGGAACAACGTGGACCATCGACAACTTTGGTGACCTAAGGAAATGTATACGTAGCCGAGAGATGAGACGCCACGAAAAGGCAATAGATAATGTCAATCTGTGCGTTCTATTTTTCAACGTTGACTGAGGAGTATAGCTTAAAATTTATGACGTTAATCGGTTCCACGAAACCTCAACCAAATCTCTTCGGATGGATGATCCCCAACACTGCACCACCCTTTGGTATGACACGTTGGATAGCACAAACGCCAACTATGTGTCTGCGACTCTTTTCAATATATCATCGGGTAGCACCAGGAAAAGTGATGGGAACGCAAGGAACACGCCAATCTGCAATGTGGATGGGTGAAAGTGGAAGCATTGCCACAGTCCCTGGTTTTAGCGATGGTGGCGTTCAAGCCCATGACGTTAAGGTTGCTTTTGATCAGAGAGTTCTTGTGGTACGTCTCGATGAGGAAGGTAGGCGAGAAGTGATTACGCCATCTAATTACAGTGTTGAGGATGGAACAGAATTCTAGTGCATCCCCATTTATTTGCCTACTTCATCCTCAAATTGAGATTTACATTTCATACTTCCTCTCCCTCTCATCTTCCATATATCCTTATTGAAGCCGCACGGCCGTCTATCATTACGTTGACCCCTTGGAATGTCATGTTTTGAATTTAACGCTAGACGTCTCCTGATACGAAACGCAGCTACAGCCCTGGGGCGAACCTTCCTACGCAGACAACATTTTCTTCCCCTAGCGACATACTCGAACTCACAAGGACTCCGCTCAAAAACTACGCTACCCAAATCATACTACCTGCCTCCCTATCCCAAATCCTCCAGCGAGCGCACAATGGTAATGTTGCGGTTCTCGCAAGATCATCCTTGGCGTCTGATGTGTCTAGGCACCCTCGTCAGCTTATTATCTCTCGGCTTCGCATACATTTCATTAGGTCACCAAAAATCGTCAACCCTCTACGTATTTCCAGCTTTTATCACGGCATTCGCCAGCCATAAGGAACTAAATGCGTACCGCTTCGTCACTGAATGTCGTTAGCACTCTACTCACCCCTTCCAAAAACAAAACGACGCGTCCTGAATTTATTTACATAACGCTGGACGTTGCCAGACGCAGCTCCACCGCCAGGGCAAAAATTTACAAAGACAACACTTTCCCCCCTAACGCGCGACGTATCTCGAACTCACAAGGACTCCACTAAAAAACCATACTACCGTCTTCCCTATTCTACCAGCCCTTCTTTGTCACTGCAAGGGTTGATCATACCCATATTTGATGATCTGGATCCTCAGCAATTTTCACTCCGTCAAGCTTCCTCTCTTCGCACATCCGCTATGACGTTCGATGACCTTGCTCTCGGCCCCCCTCCACTTCCCGTCCTCTGCTCATCACTACCCTGACTGCCATTTGACAAATGCTTCTCGACCCTCTACCATATTCAACAAAATCGGTACCCTTCACCAACGCCCATCACATTCCTTGATCAACCTCTCAATATCAAGACATCTGTTCGATCAAATGACCTCCACATCACAATCAATACGACCGTGCGCGAGGTGTGCTTCGTCTAAGACTCAGAGTCTATCAATCCCCTTGTGTGACCGCCTTAACGACTCACCCCATGGTTCTCCCATGCTACACTAACTAACTTACTCAGGATGGTCTGACTATGGTGTTATGCGACATTCCTGCATGGTTTCATCTCAGCATTAATCATATCTTCCATCTCTAACTCCACACCTCAACCTAATTCCCCCAGTCTTCTCAACCAACCATGGTCGGTTCTGCCCTTAGTTCTCTGTGCGACTATTAGTGGTCAACAGGAACTCATTCAAGACCTTTGCTCAATGGCCGCTAGACTTGTTGCTAGCCTCGGATGGAATATGTAGATGAAATCTGGAGCGTTGAATATCTTTAGCGTTAGCGTAAACCTGACGAAGCAAATGGATAAACAGGGTCGCTGTAGATGCGAACTAGGACATCAGTTGAGGCGATTGGGATGAATGCCGTTTGTCCATTTACGGGTGCGGCCAGCATGAGGAAGACATGAACCAAGTGTCAGGGTTGGCTCGCAGTACAAAGGTATTTTCCAAATGAGAATTCGATTTTTGTATTGATGTACGTGTGAAGAGGAGACTCAAGACGAGTCTACGCGTTCAATGATGCACAAGCTTGCTCCCCGGCTCCTATGCCTCATTCTGACCTGTGTCGTAACATATACGGTTAAGCCAACCAACACAACCGCGACTTTCACTCTTGGATTCTCTCCTTGTTTCTTTCAAGGTGCTCAGTTCCCCATCATGAGGACCCTAGAAGATAAGATGAGCTTGACCTTGGCTCCCACCACGCTGTAACCCAGCGGATCTGGCAAGATCATCCTTGGGACCCACTACGAATCCACGCACTCCCTTTTAATAGTGTTTGACGTAGGGTCTAGGCACCTCGTCAGACCCACCCCTTCCAAAAACAAAACGACGCGTCCTGAATCTATTTAACGCTAGATGTCACCTCATACCAAACGCAGGTACAACTCCCCAGGGCGAACCTTTACGCAGACGACACACTCTTCACTAGCACCCGACTCCTGAGCTCGTGAGGGCTCTGCTCAAATCATACTACCCTTAACCATACTAACCTCTTCCCTATCCCAAATCCTCCAGCGATAGCACAATAGACGTGTCCATTCCATCCACCACTGGCGACGCTGTCCCTCATCTCGAGCGCCTCTCGAGCACCACCAGGCTCCAACTTGACGTAGCACGATTTGTACATACAGCCGTCTCGTCACCTTTGCGTCCCCCTCTCGTTCTCGTTCACGTCTTGCTGACGTCCCCCTTCTCGTTCTCGTTCATGTTCACGTCTTATTCTCGTTCACCTCTCCCTTCTCGTTCTCATCTACGTCTTCCATCTCGTTCTCGTTCACCTCCCCCCCCCCCCCCTCCTCTCTACTGACAGCTCCAACAATTCAGACAACATGTTAACAAGTACTATGTGGCATACCCACTGCACGTGTACCATGCGGAAAACCCACCGCATACGTACTATGTACTATATCCGTCTAGTCCACCCAAAATCGACATCCCCGAGGCGTACCGAACCCTGGTACGGTATTAGACTGAACATCTTTATTTAGTCTTAAGGTGAAGCGTTCGTCTTGTCAAAACGCGAATAAGATTCATAATCATACTAAGTAGTACAACCAATTATATGGTATAAGTACAAGGAAAAGACCATCCTGTTCCAAGGTAAAGGTGGCAAATTCCCCTATGTTGAGGATATTTTGCAATAATAATCAACGAGCAGACCAATCCAGACGATATTCCCTAGGTGCCTATTTGCCTATCACATCATCAGTCCGTGACCAAAGAATTCAATGAACCTTGGATACCTTGAACATCTCGCCACAATTATCAGGGTTGTCCACTTTCCATGCATTGAATTGCCAAAGCATATAAATTGTCGCACCCCCGACAGAAATAATATAAAAAGCTGGACCTGTTAGGGTGTATTTTAGGCTAGCAAACCATCTGATATTTGAACGACATACCCTGGTTATTTAAAAGGCCAGCCCCCACCAAGCAGCCAAGAAAAACCACAGAAAAACCAATGAGAATAGGGCGAATCCAATCTCCGAACAAGAGAGCGGTAGATTTGACCCCTGCTACCTTGTCGTCTTCTTTATCCTGACATGCGTAAATCGAGTCATAGACCATCGTCCAACTGGCATATGTATCAGTAACAGAGTTGGGATTTCCAAAGAATGGCGTACCACCACGTTCCCACAAATAACAATGGGATGGCTTCCCAGTTACAAGATCCCGTTACCGAAATCCATGCGACCGGTAGGCCCCAGTTCATTGCAAGGCCTGCAATTCGCAAATAAGAAGATGGATACAAGTACATTTCAATTCTACTAACCTAACCATGCCTGAGGCCACCAGGTCCAACGTTTCATCAAGGGGTACAGAGCATGGAATGGGAATACTCCGAAAATACCGCAGAATGCTCTATTGCGTCCTGTCTAAGCGGAGTAGCACAGTTTCAACATCAAGTAGCTCACGCGGTTGGATTGGTAAGAAGAAGCATCCCGAGACAGGAACATGTAAGGACGAAAAGAAGTTTCCATGCCCCAGAGACGGGGATGTTCCCCGCTGCGAGGGGACGGTGCTTCGTACGCTCTGCAATATAATTTATTAGTGATAAGCTTTTTGTGAGATCAGAAGTCGTTGATTACCGACTTGTCGATCGAAATCAATGTCGCATATGTCATTGATAACACATGCTGCGCTGTGTAACAGCGTACTGCCAAATAAGAACGCGACAGTCTGTATTAAAAGGTTTTTGGGCGGTAGTTGAGTTGTATAGGCAGCCATCGTGAGTCCCCACGCTGTATAACTTATATCAACACCACACCAGTGCCTAAATTGTGAGGAAATGTATACCACATGGGAAAAATTCAAGTATGCTCCCAAGAGGAAATTTGTGAAGGCGTGTGAGTTGGAAATACAGCCGCCATTGAGATCGAGGGCTGCCAGCTTCTTTGAGGAGGGGTTGGGTCTCAAGGGACATTATTATGGACCTTGGAAACGAAAGTAGATTTAAGTACCCCACAGGATAAATAATTTTAACTTGAGCACGATGTGATGTCTTGGGGGCCAAAGGAACATATTAATAGCACGCTAGAAGAATCAATGTCTATACGTAAGGGGCCGAAAAACCGAGCAGATCAACCTCTCCGGAGGGAATAATGTAGGAACTCTCAAGTTTTTCTTGTTTTGGCAATGCGCGCTCATAATTGATGGATAAGCAATCAACGACTGATACTTAACCCAAGATAAACCGTCTAAGTACTTACTAGAGTGCAGCACGCCTGCTGCAATTATAATTGATGTGTACTATTTATTATACTCTTCTTTTACTTGTATATTTCATTCTATGACAAGACATATCCCCTGTCAAATAATGCCATGGTGTATGTGGTTTTGCTTCGGTGGCTCTGTTAATAAAGTCCTTAAATTCTACAGAATACAGAACATTGCGGCAGTTCCTGCATGGAGCTTCAGATTCTTCATTTGGGAGTAACCTTGTACACTTGTCTGACTGAAAATAGTACATATACCATATATTAAGCAGATCCCTCGAATTCGTGTGGTCGTGTTTGTTCCTCCTGACACTCTCGCATTGTGTCTT
>JASFDA010000361.1:0-15784 GCA_036936965.1 Cystoderma amianthinum
TTATATATTTCCGAGTGTTCGCAATAAATCCGCGCGCGTTTGCTACGCGGTTTCTCCTTCATTGGGTCACTTCAACAGCGCATTCGTTATTCTCTGAGTGCGGGGCCTACCTTTGGGGTTATAGGTGATGGGGTCTCGTAGTTGCTCCTGCTGTGCCTCAGCCCGGTTCCGGTGACTATAATGACTTGATAAGGTGATTCCCTTATTATTTTCATGAGACTTGACTTACTGAATGCTATCAAGTTGGTTCAAAAGAGCATCAAGCTGCTCTTGGGTCTGGATACCATTTGTTAGAGGACGGATCAAGGCTTGCGTTGCATGAAAAACTGTCCGTGCGGAGAGTGTTTCTGTTGGTCGGCTACCAGCAGCTGGATCCAAGGGGTTTGCGAAGTGCATCGGTGAGGTAATGGCTATACCATTAATATCAGGTGCTGATTCTGTAATTTGATATATGCTTGAAGATGTCGATGGTATTGAAGAAATGTCGAGGGCAGGATTTTGGTACCATCTAGTGATAAGTTTATAGTGATGTATGGAGATCTAGTTGGAAAAATACCTGGCACGTACAACACCAATGTTAAATTTTAGGCTTGACATTCTAGTTAACAACTTGAAGTAATGACGGCAGGGAATTCCCAAATTTAAGCCCATACAGCAATCACAAATATATCGATTACCATCGAGAAGTGCAAGATAGTGACTTGAACCTGAACCAACATGTGTAATGCGGAATAAGTGCTTGACATCTAAACCACGGCGGTTTATTAACTGTAATAACCATTTTGTAGAAATGTGGGTTTTGTCATTTGAAAAATTATTGATCATGCGCTACCGGGGCATTAGGACAACATGACTCGTAAATCGTGAGGGAGAGACATACATTTTCCTCTCCATTCTCCCACTCAAACCCTACTTCTTCACCTATTTGTATTGTGTATTCATTCTGCACATTACTTCAATCACTTGTATAATAAATAAGTAAGAAACAAACATACCCAAGAATGCATGCCCTCGGGGAGTACTAATGCCAGTACATCGTAATAAACACTGAGCTCCATTTGTTGATATGCAGTGTTCAGAGCATAAGGCCCTGCATGTTTGCGGAGTATTTTTAATGGTCCTGGAAACACAGATTCAATATTACGATCATGCTGGCGGCGAGATGACTAGAGTTCAAAAATGATAAATATAAATTTGAAAATAAAAAAGCACTGCTTACATCTCGAGCCTGTCTCATTTCTTTTGCACTCTGACCCTTTGTACGCTCATTTAATCCAGTAAACAACTGCATCAAAGATGTTTTTGGCCCAAAAAGTCCTTTGCTGACACGATTCTCGCTCTCCACACGTCCATTGGTACGAACACCAGCTGTAAAAATATGACTGATCCATGCCCAAGCCCATTGTTCTCGGCAAGAATAGATTTCTGAATTGAGATATTGTTGGACAGCTGGGTAACGTGCTACAAGAATATCCCAGAGACGATTAAATTCATCTGGAGAAACAGCATGGTATGTTGACCAGAAATCCCGATTAAAATTGTGCAAGTCGGTGCCTAAAGCTCGGCGTGCATGCTCTTCAACATTCCCATGAAGGTGTTGAAGGCAAAATATATGGAATGTGAGAGGCATGACTTGTTCAACTGCTTTGATAAGGGAGGCCTGCCGATCACTTGCAAAAACTTCAGGAGCTGATTGAACATTTTTGATATGGCTTCGAAGAATCCAGGAAAAACTTTCTGTGTCCTCTTGCGCTTGAACAGCATACCAGATATTGCGAGAGCAGCAATAATTGTCGATGACAATGCCAATGTTTAAAGGATACTGACAGTTATTCCGATTGTATGTGTTATCATTTAGAAGAACATCACCAAATCGGGTAGCAAGTTCGGCTTGAGCTGCGGATTGCCACCATA
This sequence comes from Cystoderma amianthinum, assembly GCA_036936965.1. Classification (NCBI taxonomy): domain Eukaryota; kingdom Fungi; phylum Basidiomycota; class Agaricomycetes; order Agaricales; family Squamanitaceae; genus Cystoderma; species Cystoderma amianthinum. Next base: position 1,915 of record JASFDA010000361.1, read on the forward strand.
TTATAGTGACTGTTCCTGTAGTTTCATCGGCTTTGAGGTTGTATCACCATCCTTCTAATTTTTCCTTCTCACGCAAAGTTGCAAGAATCACATTGACATCACCACCAAGGGCATCAATATCATCACGCGCCTCCCGCCGAGCCTGTGTTATAATATTTCCAATCTGACGCGGCTCAAGTATTTTTTGGAACTCTGTTCGTGATTTTGTGATGGTGGCAATTTGTGAACGACTAAATTTCCCATCACGAGCTAACTCAGAGATGATGGAACGTTGAGCCTTTGTAGGAGGTCAAGCAACGGTACCTCCATCTGGAATGACTCGTTCGTGGTTATGTTCCCAATCTGCCGTTGTGACATGCCAACCACCACTATTTCGACAGACGTTAACATGAGCCCCACAGCCCATTTTCCCTGTTTTCCCTCGTCGATGATCTGAAGGATCGATTTTCACCAAGTGCTGAGGACTGTAGAAAGAGTGTTTGTTGCAGCGGAATGTGACTTTTTGTAAGCCATGTGCATTGCTTTTTGACTGGTTTTTAATCCATTTGTGGCCAAGAGCCTCCTCCTGAGCATAGATAGCATCACGGGCATCCTCCCATTTTTTATAAAAGCTTCCCATTCGCACAAGTCCAGGTGCAACCAAGGTGGCGTGACGAATTGCCTCTGGTTTTGTAACAAGTGAAAGGTTATTTGTGGTTGGTGGCTGTAACTGTGAAGGAGAAATAACTTCAATAGAGGGAAATCGATACTGCTTTTTAATGGATGGTGCAATAGGGCTAGTGAGAATAATGATGGGTGAGGAAAGCCTCCGCTTTTTCGGTAATGTGGTAACTGCTGTCGAAATGATTTCAATCGATGGTGACCGTGATTGTTTACAAATGGGAATGAGATTTTCAAAGTTGTAATCCATCTCTGAACCTTGGATTTCGTCGAGAATGGGTAGCTGTAACTTTTTCTCCCTCAGTAATGAATATACTGGATGATTTGCCTGTTTATATTATTATATGAGCTGTTGTACATCAACGAAAATTATTATAAAGAACACACCAGAGGTTTATAGTTGTTATAATCATTATATGCACAATATTCAACACAGCTGCTCGAAATTGGTGTAATACAACTGATCGTTGAGTTTTCGAAGGTCTACAAGCTATGAATAAGTAGCTATCACTATAGAATTACATGAGGAACACTTACAATATTTTTTACTACAGCAATATCATTGAAAATGAGTAGATCACATAAAGCAGTGTTGCGATGATGTGTCGAGGTCAAATTTTCCCATCGCAGATTTGATGTTTTGATGTGACGTTCTATAAAATTGTGGGCAGAAAAAGCACAGCTGGCCGAACCCACTCCTGCTAATGCCTGTGAAGCAACGTCGCCTAATTGAATAGTTGTCGGTGAAAATTTTTGAATTCCCCTGAGAATCCAGCGTATAATGCCTAGAAACATGGGTGGTGGTTGTGCATATTTTGAATCACCGTAATCAATGTATGAAGAGTTAGCAGTGATCCAAGCACTGGTGTAGTGGTTTGAATGCCATATGAGCAAGCCAAAGGCAGTGACAGATGTTTCCCGAAGTCAATGCCAAACAGTGAGAAGTTGTGAGCTGTAGACGCGGGGAGACTGTTTGTATAAATGTTCCGCATCAGAAAAAAAATCGGTTGGCATGTAAAGAAACAATGGGGCAGGTGTTTTAGACACAGCAGCGGCTTTGAAGTACGTGAGTTCAGCCATTACATTGAGAACATCATTGTCCACCCATGTTTCCGCAATGAGATCAGCTAGCTTCCAAAGCTGAAATGAAGCAATGTGAAACCCAGAGATTTTCGATTTGATGGGGGTCTGCATAAGGCGCTTCGAGACGTCATCGGGTATACCGAGGCCCAAAATATGTTTGACAAGTGCACGAGCAGACCTAACAATGTTAACATGATAATTGATGAACTTGAATAGCAAAATCTAAAGAGACATTATTAAACAAGTCGTATGAATTTCAAGAGGTAACTCACCTTTGAAAAATGAAATGTCGACACACTTGTCCGGCCAGAGACTAGTAATTGGAGTGTTACTGATCTCTTCCCATCAACGTACGAACTGAGGAGTTTTTCTATAATCTCCTGGATGTCATCGATGTGAGGGACCACTTCGTTGGGCATGATCACTGTCCCAGGGCCATCGAAAGGAATACTATCCTCAAATGTAAACGACACAACAGTGCCTGATGGGGCAATGAAGGGAAATGAGAGATCAGATACTGAACTAAATGTTAGCGATGAGAAAAATTCGGTAGAGTAAGCAATGTGAGACGGTGGTGTTGAATATAAATTGAGCTCATACTCCAAGCTAGTTGGCATGATTGTACTGCAAATATGTTATTGGTTCAACTATTATAAGTATCTGAAAGTGATCATTAGATTGATCTGTAAATTTTTGCAGAGATCCACTTACAAAGTAGTCATAAACCGAAGCACCTCGTCGATCACACTAGCAACAACTTCACTTGAAAATCCTACAAAACCATAACTTGTTCGAAGATCATGAGTCGGCAAAAGCCATCCAGAGATCCACAGAAGGGGCCAAAAAGAGAGAGAAATGAGCTAATATTCGAACGTTGAGTGCTTGGCTTTGAAGGTCGGGGGAATGGGAGGGGCAAATTGGATGCAAAGGTCGAAGTGCACCTAGCGTGACATTAGTCATCATCGGCATCCGGCGTTGTGGCGGCACTCACCGATAAAGGTGCACATCCTAAAAATGAACCAGGGGGTTCATCCTCATGAAGGGGTTCACAAATAGTTTTATCCGTAAACCCGCATCCAAGAGAATGGCTGAGCAATCAACAAGAACCTCTTCTCTGTCCAGCATAAGTTCAGTGGTCTGTCTGCTCCAACTTGGATATTAAACAACAGCACGATCCCGAAGGGCTATAAGTTTGAGAACAGCTTCATCGCTAAGCAGGTCGACATCCTTCATTCCCAAAGGTTCGGCGCGTTGTGCCAACATATTTGATGCAGGCAACTTCCACCTTTCAATATGGTAATCTGTTGTGAGTTTTAATTTAAAGGCAGGCTCCGATTCCAGCAAGGGAGATTGCATGCAGTCTGACTTGATCAGATGTGAAATGGTCGCCATCTTGAGGACAAAGATCCATTGGTCAAGCGTAGGCGTTTCTTTCTCGCTAAATCCTCTGTTACAGTTCACTCACATGCTCGAATAAGGTTTCGGCGAGGTAAGCGTAAATATTCGTTCTCCACCTGTATTATGTATATGTACAGCCATCTTAAGCTCGGACAGAGTTCAACGATGACGAGGAAAATGTCAAAGTTTAAGTAAAACGCTAGATTATCCTGGCCTGATTCTTTAGCTTTGGGTATAATGCCGCTGTACTGAGAACCAAATGGTTTGTTGAGTGACAGGATCGCAACGAAGTTGAAGGCTCAACCTCATCGCAAGAGAGCCTTAAAAAAACGTCGGTGGCTTATGGTAATGAGCATGGAGATGTATACAAGTTACAGATATCGAGATGGCCGAGGATGTATTTATATGCTATATAACATTTGTCAATGTAACGAGTTTAACGAGAAGATAACACACTAACCTGCTACTACTGGAACGCATCGGGAAACAAGATTACTGGATGAAAGTAAGTGCTGGGTTTCTCGGATTGTTGAAATAGGCTTACCCGAAATACAAGAATAAATGAGAAGCTGAATGTTTGTAGATGCACGTTTGGCGTCGAAGACTTCCGACGGACATTTAGTAGCGAGACTCATCGATGCACGAATGATTTGTTTTGTGACTATTGGTTGCGGGAAACTCGCTCCACCTCGGATCGACGGACAAGGCCACATATAATAATGGGGTATGCATTGGGTCCATTGTCGAAAGTGGAGGAACGTGGCTAACGAGAATTTAAGATGGTGATATGGGTGGAAAAGAAGGAACTGAGCGGGGCGAGTGGGAAAGTAAAAATGATGAAGGGGAAGGAAAGATGGCAAGAACAGTGACGATTCAAACCAGAAGCGTGCACGCAACAATGTCACGCTCTGCTCTAGGATCGTATAGTCGAGCCCAAAGGTTGAAAACTCCTTTGAAGCTATAATCAATTGACCGATTCTTCTTGAATACTTTGGATTCATCAGTTTCCTTCCAAACTCCCCTCTCGACCTGTCAAACACCCTCTTTCTCTCGCTTTAGAAGTTCGTCTTCAAAACACATTCTTCCCATGACCTTGAGGCGCTCGCCTCAACCGTCCCTCTAATTCCTCCCTTCCCTTTCGTTGAACACATCCTCCCCCATTAAGATAACGAACAACCTCATAGCAAGAGATGCCAGGCGAAGGTTCGAGAGGCGCGCGACTGGTGCGAAGATTGTCGATAAGGATATTGCACATGATGGGGAGAGGGGGTTGGTAACCAATAAACCTGCAGCGAGGTTGCGAAGATGAAGGTATCATGTCCAATGAAGAAGGCGACGCGACTTTCGCTGAGAAACCACATCCAAAGAACTGGAACGTGGACGACGTAGGTGCCGATTAAATAAGGAGAATGGGGATATCATGGACAACAAGGCCAGATTGGAGTGAAGTGGTGTGGGTTGATAGCCGTGGTTTGGGTGGGGGCAGATAAGATTAAGCCAACAGTTGAGGATCATGTCTGGTGGATTCCAAAGAATCCTGTCGGATGGAAGGTAGAGACGTAACTTGAAGGCGAGCGACATTATGGGGCGATATGAGTTACGATTACTTGTTATAGTTTTGTAGATGATTTAAGTGTTGATATTAGGCTGTGCATGTACGACTTGGGGATGTGTGTTGGTGGGGACTTTGGCGTTGGCAATTTGATTTCGCGAGTAAGTGAGTTTAAGTAAGAGGATGCGACCTCTGGATCGTGTAGAAGTACGTCGTAAAGTGGTCGATTTAGAGTCGCGGAAGGTATGTTTTGTAAATCACTGCATTAAGCGCCTAGTCATAACTTATGTCAGTAAGTACGGGATCGAACAGAATGAATACATCTCACCATAAGAAGGCAGTTCAAGGTAGGCGGCGTAATCTTGAGCGAAAAGGAAGATGGGACCGGAGAAGAGTGAGACGTGCAGAGTGGCGATTGAGGTAAGAAATAAGCGCCCGGGGTTGACGAACAATATCAGATCACGAAGATATTTCTCTTGTGGGCACCCTGTAGGTGTCACTGCGTACGACTGGCAATAGCTTGTCTTGTATTGGTAGATGGAGGGCAAGGGTGGACTCAGAAGAGGTTTTAGTGAAGCTGGGACTTATGAGATTTCAGGACATGCATGGTGACGGAGAGCGTGTCCTTCCGTAAAAACTATGGCGGCTCATACGCTGAAACAGCTCTCATTTAAAAACAGTACTGAAGTCGAGTTGAATTGTGGGTTAATGCAGCTTATAAACGAAGAACTTACATTTGCGATTTGTTCGGAACTAATATCCTGCGTACGAGTTGGTAGCTTGAAGAGAAAATGAAGTGAGAAAAATCTGAGGTCTTTGGATACTCTATTGACGTACCATGTACTACATTCCTGATCTGCTTTTCGTTCCCTCATAACTGATTAAATCCTTCTTGATGATGTGGAGAAAACTTGGGCCACCTATCGACGTGTCTTTATGCAGAAGTGAAACCGAAGTTGTTAGTAACTTGACGCTTTGATGTTGTCTAGAGGGGTAAGGTAGTCAGTGGGTGCCGTTTCAAGGAGGGGTGATAAAACATACGCAGCATACATAGTAGACTTACTTGTGCCATGCTAAAGGTGCACGATAGAGCACTAAACGCCGTGATGTCGATAAGGAACCAGCAGGCTATAGAGGACAGAACGCTGAGTAAAATAGAATATACCTGACTAGAAGGATATTTCGCTTTTCTCTCTGTGAGCTCGAGAAATAACGAAACCAGAGAAGAGCCTAGGCGAATGTAACTTTGTATTTGGTCACCTGATCGTTCTTCTATGACGCCATCTGCCCTTTCTGAGTTTCTCCTCAGCGTTTTTTGTTATCGTCGTTGGTAAACTTTTTTCTTTCCGCCGTTTACCTGACTAACTGATGCACTTTCAGGTCAAAATCCACTCACGCTCATCATGCTTGTCCCACTACAAACACTGCCACCAGCACTACCCTCTTATCCGGCCGTGTCCTTTCAAGCACCTCTTCTATCTTCAGCTGCCCATAAACCATCCTTCTCTTGCGTGAGTTGGCTCCCGTGATAGCATTGATGTTAGTATTGCCATCAGACGGCCTCGTCAATCAGACAAAAAAATAACCTCGAATATGGTGACAGTGTCGACTGTCGTTGCTTTCCACGTGCTGCCCCCCTTGCAGGAGAAAGTGTATGGTCATGAACGGGGCGAGGCGGCGCAACTGCAGCATGGCGGCATGTTGGGGACTTGTAGAAAGGTGGAACCAACATGTGGTCGGCGGTGGCTGTGCAACCTTTGGCATGGCAGTGGCGGCGTGAAGGGCAGTGGAAGCAGTATGAGCGGTGGAAGCGTGGAAGAGTGGGAGGATGGAAGTGGGAACTGAGGAGGAGAAAAGAGGACAAGTCAGGGAAAACAGGAGGTCCTCTGACAACAACTGAGCCAAACTCCTCAAAGGTGTTCATCTATTGATCAAGACTGGCCTGAGAGACTGATAGTGCTCAGCAGATATCTATTCTGTCCTAACACAAGATTCATAATTGTAGAACACATTGCTTAAGATCAGCACTGATATAGCAATTGACCATGGCAGAAGAACAGAGTGTACAAAACAATGTCATCAATTTTTTACTTTGGGTAATTTACAACATGTCACATCAAAAAGAAATTCTGCAAATTCTTATTTTTTCAGAAAACCCTGTAAGTACTGCACTAAAAGTGAAAAGATAGGGAAAAAATCAGATATATGATATATTCATTATTAAAATGACTAACCCTCTGAAAAAAAAATTGAAGAATATATGTTTTTACACAAATAAATACTTACCCACTATTTTTCAAATATAAGTTTATATGAGCACAAATGAGAAATTAAGACTTGCATCCTAAATTCATTGAGACAGGTTGTAGTAAGTTGAGAAATGAAAACATACAGTCTAATAAAAGATGATATTATAAATATATGAATAAATAAAGTAGTAAAAAAATAGTTGCTTACAATCTGAAGAACAAATATATTAAAAAAATAACAGAAGCAATATATAAATATCAAGAATATTACTTACAAACTAAAAACATGCAACAGATTGAAAACTGTAATCAGAGAAGCACAAACATGTTAACAATATTACTTACTCTCTAAAAATACCCAACAGATTGAAAAATATTATTAGAAAAGCACAAATATGGCAACAACATTACTTACTCTCTAAAAACACCCAGCAGATCAAAAACTGTTATTATAAAAGCATAAAGAGGCCAACAATATTACTTACTCTCTAAAAACACCCAACAGATCAAAAACTGTTATTAGAAAAGCATGAAGAGGTCAACAATATTACTTACAAACTGAAAACATTCAACAGATTGAAGACTGTTATCAGAGAAGCACAAAGATGCTAACAATATTACTTACAAACTGAAAACATACAACAGATTGAAAACTGTTATTAGAAAAGCTCAATAATGCCAATAATATTACTTACTCCCTAAAAATATCCAAAAGATTGAAAACTGTTATCAGAAAAGCATAAAGATGCCAACAATATTATTTACTCCCTAAAAACACCCAATAGATTGAAAACTCTTATCAGAAGCACAAAATGCCAACAATATTACTTACTTCCTTAAAAAACCCAACAGATGTAAAACTGTTATTAAAAAAGCACAATAATGCCAACAATATTACTTACAAACTAAAAAAACCCAACAGACCAAAAACCATTATTAGAGAAGCACAAGATGCCAACAATATTACTTACTCCCTAAAAACATTCAACAGATTGAAAACTGTTATTAGAGAAGCACAAAGATGCCAACAATATTACTTACAAACTAAAAACATCCAAAAGATTGAAAACTGTTATCAGAGAAGCACAAAAATGCCAACAATATTACTTACTCCCTAAAAACATCCAACAGATTGAAAACTATTATTAGAAGTACAAAGATGCCAACAATATTACTTACTTCCTTAAAAAACCCAACAGATTGAAAACTGTTATCAGAGAAGCATAAAAATGCTAACAATATTACTTACATCCTATAAACACCCAACAGATTGAAAACTGTTATTGGAGACATATAAATGCTAACAATATTACTTACAATCTAAAACACCCAACACATTTAAACTGTTATCAGAACAATACAAAGATATCAATAAAATAACTTACATACTAATAGATATCAAATCATTAAATCAATTTAAACAGATAAAAGATATATAGCAATTGCATACTTGCTGCAAAAAATATTAAAACAAACATAATTGAAAATATCTCAAAATAACTTACATTCTAAATATACTTTAAAATTTTCAAAGATAATGACATTTATAATATAACATACCCACTACAAGTATGCATCAGAACCTCTGCAACACAACTACATTTTTGTAATACACTTACATTCTAAATCAGGGTTATCAGTGCTAATGCATTATAAGTAGTTACAGTACATACATTCTAATGTATATTAGTAATTTATTATGTGGTTGAGAATAATAGTTACCTTCTAAATATTTTTCATTCATTATGTCAGTATAATATTTTGCAATATAAGCTTCATTTGTTACCTGCTGTTAATCATTATTACCAAGTCAGGAAAAAAAAAGACACATATTAATCTATACTCACATCCTGTTTCAAGATTAAGAAACTATGCAATATTATGCAGTATTTTATACCTGTGCCAATTTAGAAGCAGATTTCAGACATTTCAAAGTAGAAATGTAATTTCCTGATTCCTGTTATTCATCTTAAATTATACAAAAATTTCTTTCATTTAGTTAAAAACACACCTGCAGCAATGTAACTGTATTATCTAAATTGTTCAAAACTGCTGCTTCTTGGTCTCTTGTATAAAGAAGAATTGAGTTAAACCATCTTTCCAATGATTGAACAGTCACTATAGAAACAAAATCAACCAGAGAGTTACAAATATTTTCAGATAAAATCTGCTCTGCTCCCTTCAATCCCAAAAGAATATGATGTGACCAGTATAGACATGCATATTTCTCTGCATCACTTTCAAAAAAGAGTTCTGTAGACTCATAAGCCAAGAGCCTTAAACAGTCAATTGCCAGAAGAATATGACGGAGGGGGGGATTGATGTAATAGACTCCAGAGCGATTTGGACTTGTCAAGAAATCCCGGAGTGAGGTATGATAGAGTTGAATTTGTTCATCATCATCACCAGGAATAATGATAATGGACTGAACTGCCAGAAGTGAACCAACAATATCCTCTGGTTGAAGCTTTAGCAGATGAGCAAGAACTGTAACAGATTGGTTTTCTGCCAGTATCATGATAGTTGCCAGAATTCTTTGAAACATGGAAGTAGGGTCAAATGAGTTGAGAACTTGATGGTAGAGTGAATCAAGTCCAACTTCTTCTGCCTCTAAAACCACTTGTAACTGCTGAGCAGGAGAATCACTTTTTCTGATCATCTGCATCAATGTGATTGCAAACATGAATGATTTCCCAGCTTTTTCTGAAAGAACCTGTATTTGGTTTGCAGATGGCCAAGGCAAAGATATTCTTCTCATAACAGGGCGGTACTCCTCATAAATATCATGGAACTCTGCTCCAAAATATGTTCTTATATCCCAAGAAGCATCAAAGTCTCCCAGTTCCAGTTGCTGAATAACAGATTTAGCTCTAGGATTATCACATTTTCTCCGAATGTGTTCCTCTACTCGGCTTGTGAGGAGAATTTGAAGCCAGCAATCATTCTGACTCCTCATGAGATCAATGAGTTCAGCAAGAAATATAGCCATGAGTTCTTTATCATCACATTCATCAAGGCCATCAAGCACAATAATCATGAACGTAGGTCCAGATGCATGAATAGGCTCAATGATCAGACGTTGGAATTGATACAAGAATGAGGAATTTTGTAAGATGGTAGGCTCATTTCGAAGTGTTTCTTCAATATAAGGTTTTGTAGCAGGACGAGAGACTGAGAGGTGATGGGTGAGAGTTGGAATAAGGCGAGAGATGGAGCTACGAGCCCCTGCTCCTCGGAGAAAGAAGAAGCTTCCTGCCAGTTGGCCATTGACAGCATAATGTTCAGCCACGGATTGAGCTACAGCAGATTTTCCGAAACCAGCAGGACCGTTAAGCCAGCAGATGGGCATACGACCCTCATTTGCCCAGCGATCGATGACAGAAAAAAGGTCCTTGCGTGTTCCCTGCTTGCATTTTGATACTTGACCCCACCGATTGTATCCAGCATCACCGACAGGCCCAAGTTTTTCGTAGAGAGCTGATTTAGAAGTGTCCAATGAGAGAAGGATTAGGAGACGTGCAAAATGAGGCGCACTGGTACCAGGTAGAGAGTTAACGATCACATCGCGATGGGCAATAATCTGATCACCTCCCACGTAGGTAAGAGTACTGTCATTGATATTTGTATTGCGAGCGTTTGGAAACATTTTTGCGCTGTTTTGTTTGTGATTAGTATTGTACAGGATTGTGTCGTTTGTGTCGATGAATAAATTGCATACTACGGTTCAACGCACCTATTTTGGGATTTCAGTTTTCTTTTAGAACGCAGCTAGCAAGCTTTCGTATAAACTTTGACGTAGAATGAGGAGAAAGTGTTGCAAGGTAAGATCGATAAGCGAACTTGGAGAGATTGCAGGCGCTTATCGATGGCAGTCATGTCCAAATCACATGAGATCAAAGTCACACCCTCGTTATCAATATCGTTTCGTATTCTTTTAGTATTACCACAACTAGCGCAAGTCTCTCATCGTCGTTCACATACTTTGACTCCACTCTTCTCACTGAACGTTTTCTATCGTTTGTTCACCTTCGGACGCTTCTCCAGCATCATATACACTCTGCCTCATCGCCTCTGTCCATCATGATTATACTCTACTTTTTTACAAGTACAATCGCTTCAACACTCACAAACCTTGAAGCATCGCTCTAGAGTTCTGACATCCCCTACCACTTCGTCCCATCTCATCATCATCCTCCGTTGCTGTCGTACTCTCCCTTTCCAAAGTCAGCGTAGTTTGCACCCGCTCGCACGCCAGCGCTCCTTTGTTCAGCAAATGCTCTCTCAGGTACCTCAACTATACTTATATTCTCTACCTTAAACTCGAAATGTCCCCTACATCAACTCAAGTGACGGAATCGCGAATCACGACCCCATTAATCTCACTAGTATTCACCTTGGAATCAATTCAACACAGCCCAAGAACCACATCGCTGTCGCGCCCAACTCGAGTTGACATTTATATTTCAATGCACCCCAGTACAGAAATTCTGCTCCTGCTTTATCGTATTTGCCGTCCCTTCCAGGAGCACTGGACCCAACAACCACTTTCCACTGTATACGAGTTCCGCGCTGTGGAAGTTGTTATTTGCGTGCGCCGACAGTGCCCTCGAGCTAAAAGTCATCCTGGCCCCTCACCGATGCCCTCGCAACCCTTACCTGGCATTGCTGTCATCTTCAAATAATGGGTCGGGATTCCCCCTGTGATGCTTCTAGATACGGCGTCATGGGTAGCTGAACACCAGATAGCTTATCATTTTCAGGGATATAGGTGAGCTTGAGACTCTTTTATCTAGCAATGTGACCACTCGTGGGTATAGCCTGTTCTAGCGCGATTGACTGCTGAGATACCGCCTTTAGTATAGACGTTTTGCCCATAAAGCATCCACCCATACCCTTTGGTCATTGTCATCTCACTGCAAACCCTTCCGCCACACTACCTGCACTATCATCGTAGCCAACCGTGTCCTTTCAAGAACCTCTTCAACACCCAATGAGGCATCCTTGTCTTCGCTGCGCCCTGCGCACCTCTTGACCCGGCGCTACCTTCTTCACTACTGCATCCATCATCTCTTCCGTCCACAGTGCCTCAGCCATCAACGGCCGTATCAGCGATTGCCTGCCCCTCAAGCCACACGTGTCGTTCCCATTTTGAAGTTGTCGTTGCTAACTTTACTGCGAGTGGGTCTAGGAAGTTCAGGTCATCCATGGGAGAGTTTACAGTGAATGGAGCGTCATCGTCGTCATCTGGGGAGAGAGGATATGTCGGGAACTATGGAAGGGAGTGATTAGAGGAACATTGGGTTCAGGCAAGCACCTAACGAGGGCGATTGAGGAATGTTCACTTACAAACTTTCCTCCTTTCCAGATTTAATCGGCATCCGAACGGTCACGTTTTCCAAAGTTTACGTTCGTATAATCGTCCTGGGTCAAGGTCAGTCTCATTTTCTCAGTGTCAATGCGATGTATTGTATTGTTCTGGCGAGCACGACTGTCTTTCTGTCTCGCGTATTTTGCTTTCATTTTAGTTCTTTGCATTTCCCTCTCTCATCGTAACTGATTACTTTATCAACAGTTCCACGTTTATCAAACCATCTTCGTGTGCCACCTTTGTCTAAGGAGCAGTGGTTGTACATGAGGAGCGAATGCAATATAGGAATACCAGCAAAAGCAGAATTCATACCCTTTCCTCGCTAGGATGGATACCAAGTCATTATGTCTACACGAGTCCACGTTTTCTAGGCCGTCCTTTGATGCTTCCGGTCAGTTCATTGCAACCCACTCCCCTAGGCTTTCTGTCTCGTCGAGTGCCCATTGAGAGCATTTACGCCTCACCAGGTGACGTTAGGAACAGCAGCAAAGAATCAGGCTGGATGTCTTCACGACCCATACTAGCTTTAGGTCAAACGCTCCAAGTCCACACCTGCTTCAGTGAGTCTCTATTTCTTTACCGTGATTTTCTTCCAATTTAAATTTGATACAGAATTGGCCCCATCGTCGCTACTACGCCCGAGCGGATTTCACTCAGCTCACAAATCTCACTCATTAGGCCTCAGAGCACGCTGCGTTTTGCCACCTGTTCGGCTACAGCAAGCCCCTACCTGTTCTTAGTGGCAAAGTCTGTAGACGTACCCCTCAAGTTGAGCCCACTTATTGAAAACTAATTTACAATAGCCCCACATTAATCATGCACCGCTGGTAATATCAATATATAACACAAATCAACCACGTTCTGTCGAGGCAATTGAAGTTCTGTTGATTTCTAAATTTTTCTCTTGACCTCGTTGGACGTCTTCGTCCGTTCTCATCGTCTGCCGTATCATATGTTCTGGACGAGGGATCAGAAGGACCACTGAAGAAGGGGTTTGATCCAAGGTAATCATCGAAAGCATTCCAATTGGGAGGTAAATAAACTTGTGGTAAGATGAAGCAGGTAAAGTTCCTTGGTGAAGATACCATTCTTAAAAGTGATGCGTGAACATGGAATCCATGACGGGTTTTCTAGAAGAAGTCCCATAAAATTTGAACAGAAATCAACATATCGTAAATTCAATGTCAGGGAATATTATACAAGGTGTTCTCCTTATTTTGTATCATTCATATCTTTTCGAACTTGAGGAGACTTAGTAAGTATTTGTCGTTCAAAGGATAAAAGAACACGTACTGCTCTCCAAGTCTTGCGCATCCCACTTACTCATCCCAGCACCCTCATCCACGTTCTTCCGCCCGAAAAATACCTCACTCCATCCAATAACCCTTTCAGGCCTAGTCTGCAGACTCTCGCTCTGTGGAACAGGCTGCGCCAGCCTTTTCAGCCGCTGCAGCTCATCTTGCGAAAGAGGCTTGTCGGAACGAAGTTGTTCCGCTATTGACTTTAAGAGCGATATCTGAGTATTTATTCGTGTAACATCTTCCTGTGAGCTTTTTCGTT
>JASFDA010000365.1:0-15536 GCA_036936965.1 Cystoderma amianthinum
GAGCTAGAAACACATGCCCTACTTTAGGCACCAATAAACCTAGAGGTGAGAAGCCCCAATGGGCGAGTCCCCTGACAAAGAGAGTGGAGGAGTAGCCGCAACACATTTCCGAGTAGTAATCGAGACAGAGCGCTCCGGTGTTCCAGGTGTTGACTGTGTCATTGGCTTAAAAATGTGAATACTATTGACAAAAAGCAATAAAAAAACACGCACCTCCTCCCGTTGGCTTCCTTCATCATTCTCGTCCTGACTTACTTCCTCCTGAGTTGCCTCTTGGTCCTGAGATAAATTGAGGTCCACTTCGGCACCCAAATCAGGGATATCAAGACCTGAGGCACCATCCATTGGCCGGAAAACATTGTGGCCATGAACAGTGGCTGGCATGATGAGCGAAACCTTTTTGAGATGAACCCAGCCATGATTCTTGAATGGTTTTGCCTCCTTGTGAGTCTTGAGAAATTTGGTCCAGCTATCCTCAAGGTCCGGCGTGATCAAAGCACCCGTTTCGTCACTCCAGGTCCATCCAGACTTTGCCTTGATAGCTTGAATGACACGGTAGGTGCGACGAAGCTATGCAAAGTATATTAGAAAAGTACTTGTTGATATATTTCAATTTACGCACCAGGTTCCATTTATTCTGACAAGACTTAGCAGTTTTCAGCCCTCCTTTGGTCACTTTTGGTTTGAGAAAGGCTGAAGCACTCTGGAATGTGATCATTTTGAAGTTTCCACCATTGCCGGCTGCCGCCTTATGATCAACAGGATGGCTGATGAGGTCCTTTTCGTCCTGTTGAGTCTAGTAGGCATTTGCCATGCTAAACGCGCTCGAAAAAGTGAAGGCTGATGCCACGGATCAACGTCGTCACTCACCTGTCACGGAAATCAAATCCATCAAAATTCAGTTTCCTTAAACGGCAGAAATGCGCAAGAGAAATGCCGCATTTTTGTGTCCAAACAGAGCCTAAGCAACTTTATCAACAAAATCAGAAATAGGTATGAGTTGGCAGCATTTTTGCATGTATTTGTACTGAGAATTGAACTTTCCAAGTGGATTTGACAACTTTCCAAGTGACAATAAAGCAAAACCTGCTAAAATAACATTGAGTACAGAAGAATTCTTAGCATTCAATGTCCTTTCCTGCTTGACAGTATAAACTTTATGTTTGGTAAAAGAGTTCATCAAAACAGTGATATCCTTATCAACGTTGAGTATAGAGTGTTTGCTGCCTTGACAAGATTCAAGATGATTGTGAATCTTGAATGCTAGATGATGTAAAACATCAATACAAGATGATATGAGAGCAAGCCAGTCTCACAAGTGTGCATCACCATCAGTTAGTGCTCATCTGCAGTAAGGCCAAACTCATCAAGAGCAGGGGTGGTAGCACACCTGGTTTGCTCTGGGAAAATGTGAAAGGAACTGGCATTAATGAGATCATTGTTTATAACAAGTGCATCAGTAATGACATTGTAATCAGCAAAACATTAGATTGTTGAGGCACTAGTGAATGTATTCCAAATGCCTGCAATCTTTTCATAGCCGGCTGGCAAGGCAAAGAGTAAATGAATATTTGGATCAAGGAGGTGTTGGTGTAAGGGCACAACCTCCTAGGCGCCTGTACTCAGACCACACTGCAGAGAGGGATCCAAAGTTAATATATATCAAGTGTAAGAGCACAACCTCTGAGGCGCCTGGACTCAGACCACGCTGCAGAGGGGGATCCAAAGTAAGTATATTAGTATAAAAGTACAATGGTTACTACTGACCTGCAGAGGGGGATCCAAAGAGAAAACTCTAAGGGATCCTTCCTCTGAGGCAAATACATATAAGTAACTAGTGGCCCGGCAATGTACGGGCCCAAATAAGTAAATACAAAGAACGTCCAAAATAGGAAAAGGCCGAAATACAAAGAAAGTCTGAAAGAGAAAGTACAGGGTCCAAGTTAGGTAAAAAAGGGGGACGTGTAGAAGGTGGGGGCCAACGTGCGGTTGGTGGTGGCTGTGCAACCTTTGGAGCGGAGGTGGAAGCATGGAAGAGTGGGAAAATAGAAGTGGAGATGGAAGAAGGAGAGAAGGGGACTAGTCACGGAAAACAGGAGGTCGCCTGACATCAAGGGGGAATAATACTACTACTGACCTGCGGAGGAGGATCCAAAGAGAAAACTCTAAGGAATCCCCCCTCCAAGGTAACTACATATATGTGACTAGTGGCCCAGAGGTGTACAGGCTCAAATAAGTAATATAAAGGAAGTCCAAAATAGAAAAGGACCGAAATACAAAGGAAGTCCAAAATAGGATGTACGGGGTCTAAATTAAGAAGGAACGGGGTGTCTGAGATAAGGAGGCATATGGGGGAAGTGTACTGCAGTGAGGCGGCATGCTGGGGACTTGTAGAGGGCGGGGGCCGACTTGCGGTTGGCAGTGGCTGTGCAAGTGTTGGAGCAAAGATGTTGGCCTTAAAGGTGTTGGAAGTGGTGGAAGGGTGTCAGAGTGGGGGGATGAAAGTGGGGACTGAGGAGGAGAAGAGAGGACAGGTCAGAGAAAACTGTCAGGGGACCTCCTGTTTTCCCTGACTAATCCCCTTTTCTTCTCCTTCGACCCTCACTTCCATCCTTCTACTCTTCCACGTCTCCACCGCTTACACCGCTCCTACCACCGTTAACGCCGACATTGCCGCTTCAACGTTTGCACAGCCACCGCCGACCGCACATTGGCGCCCGCCTTCTACACATCCCCAGCAGGCCGCCTCACTGCGGTACACGTCTCCCGTAGGCCCCCTTTCCTCAGACGCTCCCTTCCTTCCTTACTCGGACCCCGCGCTTTCTCTTTTGGACTTTCTTTGTATTTCGGACCTTTTCTATTTTGGACTCTCTTTGTGTTACTTATTCGGGCCCGTATACCTGCGGGCCACTAGTCACTTATATGTATTTGCCTCAGAGGAAGGATTCCTTAGAGTTTTCTCTTTGGATCCCCCTCTGTAGGTCAGTAGTAATTATTGTACGTCTACACTAATACACTTATCTTTGGATTCCCCTCTGCAGCGTGGTCTGAGTCCAGGCGCCTTGGAGGTCTCGCCCTTACAAAAACAGGAGGTTCCCTGACAGTTGGTCAGTGTGAATATAGGCCATCATCTGTCCTGCATGGATGTGTATACAACAATGAGCAACAAAGATTGAGTCTGTAACTTTGAACATGACATTTGAGGATTGGCAAAAGTACTGTTGATGACCCTGAAGCCGGCCACCCCAGGTAACCGGCCAATGATGTTATTCTTTGAGATCTGGATAGATTTATGCCAATATTTTTGGAGTATAAGCAAGCAATAATTGGCTACAACATATATGCCAACGTAAAAGTGTGGAACCCGCTTTTATATGAAGAAAATGCTCTGCGTACACATGTCAATGATGTCAATGCCGTGATTTCATAAGCAATCTCACGCCTGTCCACTTTCATTGCCTTATGTGCGCTTATCTAGCTTCATGCATTGCGGCAATAACACATGTTCATATAACTCTGAGGTCTTTTCTTTAATATTATGACATTCTCCAGAGCCATGTAAATGTATATTTGACTAATATTCAAGCTAGAACATGCATAGTGCATCCAGAACTAATAAATTACTAGCAGGAATCAGAGGCAAACCCTGTGTTAAATGTACTTAATTTGACATTTTCATTACTTAAACCTGGTTGGCTATATGCTACAGCTCCTAAATCCAGTTCTTCCCAATTTTCTCCAATTTTATTTCAAACCATGGTCAGATAATTATAAAAAATACATGTAATTTTGATATTTTACAAACTGAAAGGAAAAAATTGTAATCAGCAAAACATAGGACTTCTGAGTGGTCCAAATTTATAATGAAACATCCCATGGTTCATTTGATGCATAGCTGTTCAGAAAAAATTATCCAATTCCAGCTGGTAAAGTGGCATATTGCAAAAATTCCATAAAACAGCTGTGAACAATGCAAGGTACATATTCTTGTCTATGTTTGTTATGAGGTAAAGTTAGGGTATAAAATTCAAGCCAAAATGGTTAAAGCACCTCCAAGTATCTCAAAGATGAGCAACAACAATGGGAAAGAGATAAAGGGCATATGTGCGCCCTGTTTCCCACGCCTGGCCGGCTTCCGTGTGACACCAACATTTTGAGTTCTCTCAACAAAAAAATTCATTGTAGCTTCCCTTCTTGCACAAAAAAAAAAAAGACATTGGAATATCAATTTAGAAATGAATGCACATTGATGAGTGCAAAAATTTATATAAGGAACCTTCTACATCATACACAGTTGTACTGACAACTTGAAATGGCCGGTTTCAGGGTCTGTGACAGTAGGTGTGACCAACAGGTGGTAGAATAGGTATCAAGGTGTCTTTAGGCATGG
Source organism: Cystoderma amianthinum (assembly GCA_036936965.1). Lineage (NCBI taxonomy): Eukaryota > Fungi > Basidiomycota > Agaricomycetes > Agaricales > Squamanitaceae > Cystoderma > Cystoderma amianthinum. Next base: position 4,391 of record JASFDA010000365.1, read on the forward strand.
CCCAGAATGTAGAGAGTGTAACTTGGAGAGCTGAGATGGTTTTACTGGGGCATGATGCTGAGAGAGTAAGGCTTTTATAGTTGAGGTTCAGTCTCTCAGGCTGAAGGGTATCTAAGGCTATCCATAAATCTTCCGTACATATAATCCCAGTACTGTTGGGTAAATTTCCAATATTATCAACACCATGGAGATCAAAATAAATTTGAAGTTTATTTAAGTGACTAACTTTAGAGTATGGGAGCCATGTAATATCTCCAGATTTTCATTTGACTTTGAAAATAGCCTTATACAATTTACCAGAATGTGATAAAATTTTATCAATAGCTCATTTACTATCAGAATATTCCTCTAACTGTGTAATTTGGTTGTCCATCCGTCCAGCAAACAGTCAATCATCATTTAGAACATGAATTCTTAGGAGAGATACATAGGACACATTATACACTCCTCTTTTCTTCAAGTCAGAGGAGAGGTCCAACTGAAATAAATGACCTACCAAAATCAGTGATGATTACTGTAAGACTCAATATACTTAAGCACTAGTTTAAGAGCAGTTCCTTTAGAGAACAAGATATTTTTAGTAGATAGATGTACTAGGTCATCTTTTTGGAATGAACATGTTTGTCTCTTACAATTTGTTGCGCAAATTTGCTTAACTCATGCAGCAAGAATACTGTCATAAGCAGACATTAAAGCCAGCTTGTGCTATAATGCAAAGTTTTGAATGAACAAATACTCTGACTGCTTAGCTGAGTCTTAAATCATCAAGCGCAGCATGCACTCACTATTTAAAAAGAACAGTGCATATCCAGTGCTTTTGGACTGAGCTGAGTTGATGGCAAACTTGATTGTAGGTAACTTAAAAACCCAATCAGATTGTTTTGCATTAATATACTGGCGCAACACCTGGGTGATGATGCAATTGGCTCATTTTGTAGACCCATCTGTTTTGGGGTGGTAGGCACTAGACATTTTAAGCTGGGTGCTAATTAAGATATGAAGGTGTTTTCAAAATACACTAGTGAACAAAACATCTCTATCAATAATGATGTTGTAAGAGCACAACCTCCTGAGGCGCCTGTACTCAGACCACACTGCAGAGAGAGATCCAAAGATTAATATATATCAAGAATGGTAATACTGCTACTGACCTGCAGAGGGTGATCCAAAGAGAAAACTCTAAGGAATTCCTCCTCCAAGGCAACTACATATGTGTAACTAGTGGCCCAGAGATGTATGGGCCCAAATAAATAAGTATAAAGAAAGTCCAAAATAGGAAAGGACTGAAATACAAAGGGAGTCTGGAATAGGAAGTGCAGGATCCAAATAAGGTAGGAGCGGGGCGTCTGAGATAGAGGGCATACAGGGAAAGTGTACTGCAGCAAGGCAGCATGTTGGAGACTTTTGTAAAAGGCGGGGCCGACGTGCAGTTGGCGGTGGCTGTGCAAGCATTGGAGCAGAGATGTTGGCCTTAAAGGCAGTGGAAGTGGTGAAAAAGTGTCAGAGTGAAAGAATGGAAGTGGGGACTGAGAAGGAGAAGAGAGGGCAAGTCAGGAAAAATAGAAGGTCCCCTGACAGATATGCTGAGATAAGCCATGTAATTTATAAATATGCTCAAACATTAGCTCAGCTATTTGCCAAGCATTATAATTAATTCTGCTTGGAATTAAAGGTACCATTGCAGTCAATAGACAAATGACAACAGTAATACAATCAAATATTCCATCTTGTTTAGATATTTTAAAAGTAGACCCACAAAGTCAACTCCAATGGATTCCCAGGATTGTGAAGGTATGGGTAGAGAGTTTAGAAGCCCATAAGGCTTTTAATTAGAAGGTTTACTCTTTTTTGCATGTACTACAAGTTTCACAAAAGGCTCAGGTATCTGACACCATATCCTTTCACCACATATGGTTTTTGTAAGGGCACAACCTTCTAGGTGCTTGTACTCAGACCACACTGCAGAAAAGGATCTAAAGGTTAATATATATCAAAAGAAGTAATATTGCTACTGATCTGTGAAGGAGAATCCAAAGAGAAAACTCTGAGGTAACTACATATATGTAACTAGTGGCCCAGAGATGTATGGGCCCAAATAAGTAAAAATAAAGAAATTTCAAAATAGGAAGTATGGGGTTCAAATAAGGTGAAAGTGGGGCATCTAAGGTAAAGAGGCGCATGGAGAGAAGTGTACAATAACAGGGCAGCATATAGCAGGACATTGGCGGCAAGGTGGCATGTTGGGGACTTGGGTAGACAAGGCCAATGTGTGGTCCGCGGTGGCTGTGCAACTGTTGGAGCAGAGGTGTTGGTGGTAGAAGCAGCAAAAGCGGTGTGAGGGTGCCAGAGTGAAAGGATGGAAGTGAGAACCTAGTAGGAGAAAATAAAAGCAAGTCAGGAAAAACAGGAGGTCCCCTGACAGTCTTGTAGGTAGTCTAATGTTTTTGCTGCTCCTAAATGAGCTAGTAGCAAGTATGCTTCCAAGATAACAATTTTCTGAACATTTCTACCATCAAGGAAGATTTTCAGAATACATAACAATTTTTTGTCATTTTCTTTAACATAAATAAGTCCTTTGATCACTTCAAAGTTCCAAAATTTACTCAGTTTCTCCATTATATGTTTGAAATCAAAGTCTGAAGAATATCTTCTATTTAATTCTTTTACAAGATCAATTCCTTCTGTGCTATCCAAAATGACCATGATTAATGATGTATCAGACATTGCCTTTTTTGGCCCTGCTCTTTGTTGATCAACTGATGTGCTAGTCTTAGCATTAGGTAAGAAACTCTTTAGTAGCTCAATAGTTAGTATCTTCCCACTCTTCAGATTTTGAGCTGAAGGATCTTTCAGAACAAAATTTCCTTTCATTCTTGCCACAAACTCTTTGAAGTTTCTAAGCGCCCTGTCTCCGCAGGTTCCACCACTTTTCGTGGTTGCCACTGTACAGCTATGGTGGTCTCAATCCTGGCCAGTAACAGCATCTCAAAGGTTTTCACTTCAGATGTGTTGTCATCATCCACATCAAAATATATGTATTTTGTACAAGTATGGACTGTACTAGGGCTGTCATATGCAGGTAGTGTGTATCAATATTATCACAATCACAAGGTTATATCCTTTAAACACATGTGTTAATAACCAGGGTTTTTTTATATCATAACTATCCACATATATATGACAATGATTTTGTCATTAAACAACCTGGCTATTGTAATTAGCCCTTCATTAAATATTCACATCTTGTAATAAGTCCTTTATTAGTATATACATGCATTGTGATAACTCTTCATTAAAATATTCACCATTATTATTAGTCCTTCATTAAATATCCTTGGATTGTAATAACCCTTCATTAGATATTCATGCATTATAATAATCCTTCATAACCCATCATTAAATATCCTTGGATTGTAATAATCCTTCATAATCCTTTATAACCCTCCATTAAATATTCTTGGATTGTAATAATTCTTCATAATTCTTCATAATCCTTCATTAGATATTCTTGGGTTGTAATGATCCTTCATTAGATATCCTTGGGTTGTAATAACCCTTCATTAAATATCTATGGATTGTAATAATCCTTCATAATCCTTCATAATCCTTCATTAGATATCCATAAATTGTAATAATCCGTCATAATCCTTCATATATCCTTGGGTTGTAATAATCCTTTATTAGATATCCTTGAGTTGTAATATCTCTTTATTAGATATTCATAAATTGTAATAAATCTTCATAAACCTTCATTAAATATCATTGGATTGTAGTAATTCTTCATAACCCTTTATAATCCTTTATTAGATATCCTTGGGTTGTAATAATCCTTCATTAAATATCCATAAATTGTAATAATTCTTCATTAAATATCCTTCAATTGTAATAATCTTTTATTAGTTTATACATTGCATTAATGGCTCTTATTTTAACACAGTTCCTATCAAAATTGATAGGTATCATTTGGACACATTGTTTACTCAACAACATGTTGTAGCCTTTTGCTTTTTTGAATCCAAGTAGTTCTAATGCATATCTTTATACCACAATTTATATTTCTTAAATTGGCCAGGATATGATCATTTTAGATGACTTCATCACTATGATACGGACTGGTATCAGCTGGGTGTTAAAGAGACTTCTCAAGAGTGTGAAGCTAAAAGAGGTGCTTAGAGCAGCCAAGAGGGCTTGGGAAGCAGTGAGGAGGATGCTTAGCTCAAGCAAGTAGGTTCTAAGATTTGTACATGATGAGGGTGGTGCTAGTAGCAGATCAAAAGTATGTTATATTATATAATACAAACAGTCAAAGGTATAGAACAATCATGTGACTACAATACTCTGTACATTTACAACACATTGTCACAGAGCCCTCCACATGTCCAGAGTGAAAGTAGTAGTCAGAATAGAACATGAAAAATATGAAAAATATGGCTCCTAAAAATGGTTTGTAATTTTGCCAAAATTTTGTCACAAAGGTCTTCTCCTGCGAGAATACCAAGATAGTACTAGTGCATCCAAGGATAAGTGCTTCCCATGAATGAGGTAGCACAGAGGTATCCTAATGGATGTGCACTCCCTATAATTGAGATTGCGCCTGGGTATCCTAAGAGATAAGCACTCTCTACGGTCATGAGTGCTTCCTACATTCTGAAGGATAGACACTCCTAGGGGTATTGTCAGGGAATGTCCAATTTCTCTAGACCTGATTGTCCTAGACTGGGATACACCATAGGAATCCACATTCCAAATTCCAGCCCTCCAGGATGCATACAACTAGTGTAATTATTCATTTAGTGTCTAACTCCGACACGCACAGCCATGCCAACCCAACTGCATGTTGGTCCCGCCTGCCTGAGCCCCCAACATGCCGCTTTGCCCTTTCCACCTCACTATACTCATTCTTGTAATTGCCCACTTCTCTTGACATGTTACCTTGCCTCAGACGCACTGCCATCCTGCCATCCAACGGGTTTCCATGCACCTGCAAATCACAGATTGTCTTCATCAGTACCTTATCTATCTTTAATCAGTATATATATTTGCGCCCCCTGATGAGAGTTCCTTAAAGTTTTCCCTTTGGATTCTCCTTTTCAGGTATGTGCTCTGTTTTTCTGTATTAGGTAGACAACTATATACTTACCACCCCCTGCTCCCCACTTTTTTAGGGTGTAGCTTTAGATGACAGTCCAGAATGCATGCTAGGAAAATTACTCAAGATAAGTGGGAAAAGAAAAAGGCCTCTCAGAGCAGACTGTAGTAGTATCAATAGGACAGTTTGCTGAGTGGATGTGATACCTTTTGGTATCAGCCTGAGTGTTGAAGAGACTTCTCAAATGACTGAAAACTTGAGAAGGCACTGAGAGCAGTCAAAGGGGCTTGAGAATGAAGAGATCCAGGTCAAGCAGTGAGACAACAATATCTGGGTACTGCTGTACCTTGTAACTCTAGGCAAGAGAAGTTGTCATCCTACACAGAGAAGCAATGAGGAGAACACTTAGCCCAAGTGAGTAGGTTCTAGAATTTGTCCATAACGAGGTGGTACTGGTAGCAAGGTAAAAGATATCTATTATGTAATGTTAAGTGATCTAATGTATCTAATGATCATGTGACTACTATGATGCTCTGTACATTTACTAGACATTGTTACAATGGAGAGCCATAGGAAACAGGATTACAAGGAGGAAAAAATTTGAGCAAGAAATTTTAGTAAAGACCATTTGAAGAAAGTGAAAATAATGATTAACTTTGATCTTAGCAACACCTGAACAGAGTGGCGTCATTAAGAATGTATTTTAAAAATGAGGATTAAGGCTTTCAAATAAGATTAAAATTGTGGCAAAAGACCCAGAATTGATTGAGATATTGCAAAAATGGTTGAAATTGCAAGATTTTTGATTACAGAATAACCAGTCATCTCAAGTAGGTGGTCTAGAGGTCATTGGAAAGTTGTTATCTTCTTGATTGAACACATATAAGATCAAAAAAATTGAATAGTCGTTTAAAGATATAAAATAAATGATGAAGAGAAGGGGTATAGACTGTCCTGAAGCAAGTTCTTGACAAAATTGTATGTTCTTAGGCTCATTAGGACTGTATAAACATCTGAAAGGTGGCCAAAAAAACTGTTTGTTGATTGGGGTCCGCATTTTCAAGTTATGATCTGGTCTTTGTCAAAGTGATAACTATCAGAGAAAGAGACAAGGCATTTCAAGCACTGGAGTATTCAGGGCAAGACATAAGGGATCAGGACAAAAATAATGGTGCTATGAGCAGCTTGTGTTAGGGGACCTCCTGTTTTCCCTGACTTGTCCTCTTTTTTCCTTCTCAGTCCCCACTTCCATCCTTCTACTCTTTCACGCTTCCACTGCTCACACCGCTTTCACCGCCCTTAACATCAACACCTTTGCTCCAAAAGTTGCACAGCCACCGCCAACCGCATGTTGGCCTCACCTTTCTACAAGCCCCCAACATGCCGCCACGCTGCAGTTGCGCTGCCTCGCCCCATCCATCATCATACACTTTATCCTGCATGCCCCCTTACCTCAGACAACCCACTATTACCTTATTTGGACTCTCTGCTTCCTATTTCGGACTTCCTTTATATTTTAGTTACTTCTTATTTTAGATGTCCTTTATATTCTTTATTTAGGCCTATATATCTCTAGGCCACTAGTTACTTATATATATTTGCCTCAGAGGAAGAATTCCTTAGAGTTTTCTCTTTGGATTCCCCTCTGCAGGTCAGTAGTAATCATTGTACTTCTACACTAATATACTTACTTTGGATCTCCCTCTGCAGCGTGGTCTGAGTCCAGGCGCCTCGGAGGTTGTGCCCTTACAAAGCATAAGTCAAAAGTTTTATTGAAAAGGCAAGATCTTGATTTTCCAGAGGCTTGAAAAGGTTGTCAAGGGTTCCTCTGAGAACTAGGAATTATTTCTTTTTCAAGGCAGGTAGACACTTAATAGAAAGAGGATTATTGGTGGCCTCATGACAGGATTGGAGAATAGAGACAATCTGGATGAAAGAAGAATAAATTGTATGTAATAACATCATAAAGCCAACACAAAAATTCCCTCCCATAAGTAGCAGACGAGCAGGGTTTATCAGGCAATAAGCCTGTTTAGTAGCACAACCAGGATTGTATCAGGAAGCACTTGATTGGGCAATAGGCCAGGGAGTCAAACTTGACTTGTTGCCCGCTCTAGTAAATTCCGTCATCATTCAACGGATACATGTTGAACCTAATCAGGTTCAAAACATATGCATAAATAATGTAATTCAGGTCTTGTTGGCAAATTGAATTCCCTATGAATAGGTGGACACAGCCTATGTCTATGGTCTCTATTATTTGAATAGTCATATGCACTTGGACATGTTCAGGGACCAGTTTGTAATGGTCAACAATTTGCGCTTGCAATGGGTGCAGCTGAGTATACCCCCAACCATACCACGGTGGGGAGGTGTTTATTATCCTACTAGCATGAATTTAAACCAGATATTAATATTAATGGAGAATGAGCAAGACTTTAGTGATGCCGGGCAATTTAACCCTTAACAGATTATTGTAGGAGAGGACTTCACGCCTCTCCATCTTTATTCTATTCCTCATATGGCAACAATTGCCAATGTCCCTTCTACAACCGTCTTGGGACTTGGCCTCCCACACAATACTCTGGGTGAGGGGGCGGCACTAGCACCTCCACTTCTCCGGCATCTGAAGGGCTGGCTGAAGACAGCAAGGTAGCAAATGCTCCCATAGACCAAGATATTTAGACAAAGTAACTGCATTGTTGAGGAATAGATTAAAATTACAACAAGTCCACAGCATCTAGATCTCACAGTGCCCCACACAAAAAACACTTAAAACTTGAGAGGAGTGTACTGCTCATTGTATGTTTACACCTCTATGCTTTCTTTATCTGGACTTTTGTTTTAAAAATATTTCTATTATCATCTTGATATCATTCTATTACTTTATTCTAGTTTAGATTGCACTAGCAATCTCATTGGGGGTAATGTAATGGTTATGGTTGTTTAATGTTGTTTGGCATTGCCTTCCCGCAATGCCTCCTATATATAATACTACTCTTACTTATGTAATGGTAGAACTTTACATCATACTAGTAGGCACCTATAAAATTGGTCAAGCTTACTGCATGCATTGCAAGGCTCTATAACTTGTAAAGGACCCAATCTTTATACCGAGTCACTTACTGACTGTAAGTCTGGCATGTCTGTAAGGGCACGACCTCCGAGCGCCTGTACTCAGACCACTGAAGAGGGAAATCCAAAGTAAGTATATAGCGGTCTACCTAATACAGAGAAGCAGAACGCATACCTGAAGAGGGGAATTCAAAGAGAAAACTCTAAGGAATCCTCAACAGGGGCAGTGGCTATATATACCGACTAAAAATAGGTAAGGTACGGATAAGGGCGGTCTGTGATCTGTAAGTGCATGGAAACCCGTCGGATGACGGGGCGGCAGTGCGTCTGAGGTGAGGTGGGCGGTTTCAGGAGTAAGTGTAGTGGCATGTAAAGGATGCAGCGGCGTGGTTGGAGGGTCAGGAAGGCAAGGGCCACCATGCAGTCAGGCGGCGTGGCTGTGCATGTTGGCGGTGGACACAAATGAATAGTTGGGGAATTGGGCGTCCCCTGACAATGTCAGTGTATGCATCAATATCCTCTTCCAACTCCATCAAGTTGAGAAAAATCCCTCTGTCGTTGTCATCATCAACCACTCTGCAGGATGAAGTATCAATTGACAAGGTCAAACAAGGGTGTCATCAGGTGTGTTCACTGTATTGTTAGTGGGCTTTCAAAATCCTCATTGTAAATCAGATAGGTATCTCTTGTCAATTGCATAATATCAAATCAAAGTTTGTCTTCAATCATTATGTCTATGGTAGAATACATCAACAAAATTTTGCCCTGTAGGACTATCATAGTGTTGTACCTGTATGCATCTCCCATAGTCCACATATGAGCTCCTGTGTGGATTAAACCCAGTAAGTCCACAATCTGCATAGCATATCACTCTCCTGATGTAAAATTGGTGTCACAAAGCCAACTTCTGTAAGGGCACAACCTCCCAGGCGCCTGGACTCAGACCACGCTGCGGAGGAGGATTCAAAGTTAATATATAGCAAGAGGAACTAGTTACTACTACTGACCTGCGGAGGGGGATTCAAAAAAAAAACTCTAAGAAGTCCATGCTCCGAGACAACTACATATAAGTAACTAGTGGCCCAGGGAGTCACGGGCCCAAATAGGTAATGACAGAATCAAAATACAAAGCAAGTCCAAAATAGGAAGTGAGGGACCCAAAATAAGAAGCAAGGGACCTGGATTAGAAAGTAAATGGGGCATCTAAGATCAGGAGGTGCATGGGGGAAAGTGTATGGCTACAGAAATGAGTAAAGCAGGGTAAATGCAGTAAGGCAGTGTATTGAGGACTTGTAGAAGGCAGGACCAACATGCAGTTGGGTTGGCGTGGCTGTGCGTGTTGAAGTCAGACACTAAAGTAATAATTACATTAGTTGTATGCATCCTGGGAGGCTGGGATTTGGAAGATAGGTTCCTATGGTGTATCTCAGTCTAGGAAAATCAGGTCTAGGGAAATTGGATGTCCTCTGACAAGTAGTGGCCTCTAGCGCAAGCGCACCATATAGTCAAGTTCTAAAATTTATTGAACTCCTTGTCCTGAATCCATCTATTCCATCAAACAATGCAGTAGAACTCCTCTTCCTGGAACCAATTATTTTGGCTGCTGTTGCTACTTTCAAACCTGTTGCATAAAATCAACTTGGATTTTCATATATTAATAGCAACCCAACAGGGGTAACGGAGATTATTGATGTATCAATCATTGAAAGTATTGTTGAGTGAGTGAAGGACAGTGGTAAATGGGCCATTGTAGAGTGTGAGGGTCTTGCAAGACTTAGCTTTTGGACAGAGCACTTTAACTAATAACTCTAAGCTGTATTGTAGTTATAATAAAATTTTATATGTTTCACTATCAATTTCACTTTGATAAGATTTCAGCCTTTCACACAAATGTATTGACTCCAAAATTGAGAGAAATCCATGATCAGAGTGAAATCATATTTCACTCAGAATCTATGTGAATCATCAATTTGACTTTGATTTACAGTCTATTTGTTGTTGTTGATTTCACTCAGTAAAATGCTAAACAAAATTTCAAAGCATGAGGTCAAGAGAGCATCAGCAACTTTCAATGTTACCAAGGGCCTGTTTGGATCCCCAGCTTGGATCTGGCTTTTGGTCCCAGCTTCAGCCTTGGCACACTAAATATTGATAGGAACAGTACATGTCCTGATGTGAACATGTTACTGCATGACAAGTTCAGCCTACCAGGGCACCCAAGAGTGTCAATGACATTGAAACAACCTTGCTCATCATTTAAAACAATGTTCTATATAAATGTCAGCGTGAATATTTGTTAATTTTCTATATATTTTCAAATACAAATTACATTCAATATACTAAATAATATTTTCATTCCATGAGGTTTTGAAACCCGCCTCAAAATACTAATATTGGGCATTCTAGTTGAGCTCAAGGTTGGGGACAGTGAGGAAGAGCAAAGCAATGGTTGCAGATGGTGTGGCATTGTGACACAAGGCTGGCTGATGCCTGATTTTGTTTAAAGCTCCGAAATTATCATGCCGAGCTTGAAGCTGGGTTTTGGCCGGGGCTAATTCGGGGCTTTCAATTTGGCAGAGGGCTTTCATCAAAGCCCGGGATCCAAACGGGCCCCAAGTGTTATGATGGATTTAAACTCCTGATGTTTTTGGGTTGCCTCCACCAGGAACACTCTAGTGAACGTAGAACTGCATAAATCTCCACAAAAATTTAGATAATTGCAGTTCAGATGCCCACAATGTACCATGCAAAATAACTAAGATAAAGGAGAAGAGGAAGGTGCTTAAATTTGAGATATACAAAATAAATTCAAACTCCCGGACAATGATAGTACACCTTACATAAAAAAGAGCAAACCGATTGAAGAACCGAAAAGAGAATGTCATTCATTAACTCCTATAAACCTATTACAGCCCTCAGCCAAACTTCCTTGGAGGACCCATACGATGTGAACAGCAACATCCCTGTCCCACCCTTCCTCGA
>JASFDA010000367.1:0-13434 GCA_036936965.1 Cystoderma amianthinum
CAGGTATTTCTAATTAGAGGGGGAGATGACACACAACTCCTCCTCTATCAAGCGGAGTTTTCCGGGAGGCTCAGGTGTATGGAGAAGTTAAGAAAGCATTTTAGGCTGTACTGTACATAATCAGGTACCCGGTCACCTAAGGCCAATTTTTAAGTTTCTTCACTAAAAATTTATTTTTTCCAAAAAAAACTGTGCAGAAGTGTGTTATAGTATCTTTGCTACCGTCCTCCTGAGTTTTGTAATTTTAGGTATAGTATTTACTTCTCAACAAATATTTTGCGAATGTGGGTCAGGTCTGGAACCGGTTACCTAGTACTCGGCCACATCAAATCGATCAATCACGGCACGTCACAAGACCTGATTGTCACCGATAAGCCTTGTTTATCAATGACAACATCACTACCTTCCCCTCCTCGTCCGCAGCATGTAGCGACGTGCAGGCTCAGGCTCAGAACTCGTGAGCACTACACCTGTGCCACCGGATACTGATGTGTTGACCAGCACATTCGAGGTACTTGAGGCGGGTTCAGCAGAGGCAACCTCCTCTGTCTCTGTCTCCACAGCCTGCACCTCAGCTGCAGGTTGCCTTCTTAACGGGCGCGGCTTAGGAACTGGGCGGCGCTGTTCTTGCTGCTGCTCAGCTTGAGAGAAAATAAGGTAAGCCAATGTGTCTTTCGAAAGAAATTTGCTTGCCTATTTCCTCCACAGCTAATTCCCCCGTTTCCATAGCATCATCGTCTTCAACTTCATCAAACTCTTCGGAGCTGGTTTTGATACGCCTACCCTTACCCTTTGCCACCTTTGTCTTTGCCGCCTTCTCCTTTGCCGTCTTTGCCTTTGCCGCCTTCCTCTTCTTTTCCTCCTGCAATGCTTGTTTCTGCAATGCCACCTCGTAATCCTCAACGTATTTTGCCACATTTGCCATCTCTCGTCTCCACGCCACCTCCGCTTTCTCTGCTGCTGCTTGAGCCTTCTTCTCCTGGGCTGCTTGTCGCTTTTCCTCATCTCCCCTTGCCTTCTCCTGCACCAGAAGATTACGGTAATACTCGTCAATGTCCTCACGCTTTTTCTTGAATATCGGCTTTGCCAGCTCGTGGAACTCCTTGATTTGTGTGCGCCACTGTGCTTTCGCGCCCTCATCCAATGACTCATCCGATGTCATGTGGCGTGCCTCTGCTGTCGTACGTTTATCCTCCTTCTTCTTCTGCTTCCAGTGCAATCGCTGACGCAGCCTCTCGTTCTCGCGATCCATTAGCCGTTTCTGAGCATGATCTCGCTGGATCTGTTCCTCCGCAAGCTTGAGTAGCTGAAATAACTCCTTGTTTTGGTCCCGGAGCTCTTGACGTGATGCAGTACCCCTCAATGGCTTCGGAATGTTCAAACTGAGTCTAGGTAAGTTGCCTTCGTCATTGGGAGGTGTTTGAGAGTCTAAAGGCAAGACAACAGGTCCATCCACTGTTCCATGGGAAGAATTTGAGATATGAGAAGGGGTAGTTGTCTCTGTAGAGGTAGTAGCCGTGATAGTGACAAGCTCGGGAGAGGGAAGAGTCGTTGGTAAGGGCTGAGCTGCCTGTGTTGTTGTATTTAATGATGGATCAAAAACATGTGGGTCAAGGGCATTGCGATCCATTGGCCATATCCCTGTCTTTTTGAAGGCTGAACGGATTGTTTCGCTTTTGAAGGCACGGTCTCGAGCAGCCGAATATTGCTCGAGTAGGTTGTACTTTGTTATTGGCATGTAGTTCCTGGCAGCCTGGTTCACCTGGGCTTTCCAGCTCGATGCAAGGGGACCAAAGACACCGACATCACAAGGCTGTAAGACATGTGTTGTATGAGAGGGTAAGCAAATTATGATGATATTGTGCTCCTTAGCAAATTTGCTGAACCGATATGTGCAGTGTGAGTTGTGCCCGTCAAGAATAAGTAGTCGAAAGCCGCCGGTCTTGTTGCGTGCGGCGCTCATCAGCTCAAAATCTTTTTCAAGCCATTTTGTGCCAAGTTCCTGATCGGTCCATCCATTTGGTGAGCAAGAGACACTGGATCGGTAAAATGTCATTGCACTGTATATTAAAACTTAGTGCTTGTTTGACAGACCTCGCACGACAAGGATTACTCTTGGTCCAGCCCAAGTTCACCCGCTTTCCTTCAAAAATAACTGTTGGCTGCAAAGCAGATCCGTCGGCACAAACTGTTTCAATTATAGTCACTAGTTCACGATTTCCATTTTCGAGGTTGTAGACATTTTTCTGGTCTCGGTCAACAATAGCTGCAACACGTTTACCAACCCCTAGCTGTACACCCTTCTCATCCATGTTGTAGATATTCTCAATTGGTATGTTAAACTCCTTTACGAGCTCCTCCAGTATGTCAAAAAATTTATAGACGGTAGGGCGGTTGACATTGTTGGCCCGACACTGCTCCAAGCTCTGGGTCCACCGGGTTTTAAGATCGGGGTGTCGCTCCATAAATCGCCCCTGCCAGGAAGTCCCAACTGGCTGACCGGCAATATCACTGGCATGATCTGCAAGACTAGATGGTGAGATTGGGACACCCCGCCGAGCTTGTACCTTGGCCCAATCTGCAAGAATACGCTCCTGAGCAGCTGATAGGAGTTGTTGAAACTCGTGGGCCTCCTGGCGGGTCCCAACACCATTATAACGGCCAATTAATGTAGACCTCGGTACACCATAGACCTTGGCAGCCTGTCGCAATGAGAGCTTTGGTTTCCCACCAGATGCGGGCACACTAGCATTGACAGCATTGATAGCAAGTGTAATGCGCTCCTCCTGTGGGACAGCCTTGGTGTCAGGAAGTGGCGGGGTATCATCAATATCAGGCACTGAAAAGGAGTTAGTTTCAGTGGATTTCCGGGACAATTTGCAAAGGGACCCCCGAGGTGCCTTTAAACACATTGCGAGGAGGCAGGGGGGGTGTACAAGTCTTAACAACTTCTTTCTTCTCGTTTTTCACTCAAACACAACTCTAGTACTTTAAAAAAGAATAGTTAAACTGAGATACCTCGCTAGATTGTCGGTGATCACTAAAAATGGTCTTGTTCAAATGATAGTAAAAATAGTGAATTTTCATGTATTTCAGCACTCTTTTGAGAGGCAGAAAGCTAATAAAGTGCAGTTTTTTGGTGGTAAGGAGTATTATGGGATGTTAAATATTGATTTTGACCACTCAGTTTGCCCCGAGGTCCAATGAAACTCAACAGAAAATTTCAAACAGCCATACTACCGAAAAAAGGCCATTTTAGTGGATCATTACTTCAAGGTCCAAATAAAATGGCTAAAATTATCTCGTAGATTGAATTTAGTTCCTCAATGTGTACTTTACCAGCCTCACTTAAAATTTCTCAGGTTGTCTTTGTGGTGTTCTCAGCAGTGCAGTCGGGGAGTGAGGTGAATACACTTGGAAGAACATGTGACTAAGCTCAAGAAAACACTTATATTTCAATAAAATTCTGTCTGGTGACCAGGAATAGGTAGTCCAGGCATGAGAAGAGTTGAGACTTGCGTTCTCGCAAGTCTCTGAAGTCTCTGGGAAAGTGGAGATAACAATTTCTAATTTTGGACGTAGTCTATATATAGAAATTCGGCATCTTTAATCAAATTCCTCTAATCTGACTCGTTTTTCTCAACACATACATTGTATTTACACATAAAAACTAGATGGATGGATAGAGCTTGATGCAAGTTCTCAAGATCACTCAAAAAATTCGGGGGGAAAGCATTTCTCGTTGTTATACAGACTGCTTGACCGAGTACCCAGGGTGACCGGGTACCTGATTACGTACAGTAAACCGACCAAAAATGAGCAAAGTAAGCATCCAAATAAGGTTCTCCCTCCTGTCAAAAGTGGATCTGATAATGCATGCACCGCCAAGGGTCTGGCTGAATACCTATGCATTATGCATTATGCATTATGGTCCAATATACCTGCTAACCAGCTCAGTTTTGCCAAAAGTTGATGCATTATGAGAGTTATGCATAATGAGGTTATCCATTATGAGAAGGTCTACTGTACTTCGTTTGGCGCTGAACTCTTCGAACGCTATGGGAGGCCCTGCGTGGCTACTCTGCGACGTATACGAATGGTTTATGGCGTTATTAAAACGAGCGCCCTTAATCTGACAGCCAGGTATGAATCTTGGTGCCCACCATGCTTGACTATGTTGGGGAAACCACTTTTGATTAATGCAAGTTTGTCAACATGCGCTTCAGATCGTCCATCCTTTGTGCTGACTTGCTATAGGACGCGAAAGTTAATCCCTCTACTATCAACTAGGGCTATATGCCTAGTGGAAAACGGATTTCTTAGCAAGAGGGAGGCCGATTTAGAAGAAGTGAGGAAGTGCTGAAAAACTGCAGTGAGCAATGCATATTTTGGAGCGAAATATTAATAGCGTTCGAGTCTGTCAAAAACATGCGCTCGGAGTCACCGAGAATATGTGTGATCATATCATTATGGTCATCAAGGCTCATAGCATCAGCAGATCACAGGTTAGGGAACGCGCATCTTATCCCTTTTTTCTCGTTCTTATGGTACTGCTTGGTGGCTCTGGTTGGGCGATATTTCTTATCTTCATTGAGGTGGATTGTATGAATTTACTACTAACCATTATAGCCGTGAGTCAAATGGTAGTTTTTTGCCCTTTACATCAGCGCCCGCGTCCTTCTCCAATCACCTGCGTCCCTCTTCTATCACCCAAGTTTACTTTCAATCAGCCGACCAAGATGGCACAAACACTATTGTCCTATGGGAGTGCCACAATGTTAATACGGGTTCCGCTCTATATTCTATTTCATGCTCTTAATTTCAAGTAAGTTCCGTTGTAAAAAATGATGAACAATTACCAAATGATCGTGGTGATATTTTCGAGTGCTCTTCAACGGGAACGCTCCGACGAAGGCAAAAGCCAATAATTGCAGAATGTAAATTCATATGACAGTATTAAAGATACCTATAATTTGCTTTGCCATATATCCAAGGCAGGCGTTATTGGGAAGAGCGTTGATGGCTCAGAACACCCTTTCCCGTAAAGCATGAACATTACATTTTCAAGTACAGCAAGAACATAGCCCAACACATTGGAAGGTATCTATCATACATCAAAGAATAGATGATAGGAGTACCTGAAACTGCCCATTACGCAAGTGGTACTATCGCCTCTGCGCTGTGGACGACGATACCCCAATACAATACGCAAAACCAACGAAAAGGCCCGAACAGTCCCCATTGAGCGCCGGGTTCCATGCATACAGTTGGTCAAGTGTTATCCCTGCGTTGTTAGCCATATCGAAGCAAAACACGCCTATGATTACAAGTACTCAGTCAAACGGATTTTGGGGGACATTCGGACGTACCGTCTTTTTGCATCACATATTTATTACAATTACTTGGGATTCCAGGTTGCGTAGGGCCTGGAGGGCTTACCGGGCCTGTGGGTGTGGCCGTTGGCGACGATGTCGTGGAGCTCGGTGGAGGGGCGCTGACACAGTAGCTGTTGTTCAAAGTCCAAGAACAATAAGAACTTATTAATTATTTCGAGAGTAGAAAAAGCTTACGCATCACCTAACAAGAGGTTGGTGCATTGAGCGTTAATTTGAGGATTCCACGTTCGGAATTGGTCAATGGTAATCCCGAAGGAGATGCTAACCAATGAACATGTGTCTCCCGAAACAATGACATGCCTGTCAGCGTACCATTAATATAGTTTGAAAGGGAATGAACCTGTGAAAAAAACTTGCCATTTGAAGCAGTTAGGAGTGCTCCCGGGGGGTGTCGGGGCTGGGGGGGTTTCGACAGTCGATGTCGTAGGTGTATGGTTATCAGCATTCCAATTTATGAGGGGCCAAACGCAATAGAATAGACCGGGAGTCAAGTTGGTACAATCTGCGTTGATTGAGGGATTAATTGCCTCGAAAAGGTCAAGAGCAATGCTGTTATTGAGTGATATCTGCTGACAATTATCGCCAGGGTTTACTTGATAAAATTTTCCACAGCTCGTCGTCGTCCCGAAGGGTGTAGGGCCTGGAGGCGCAACAGTGGCTGTTGCATAATGTGAAGTCGTTCCTGTCGCGCCGGGTATTGTTGTTGGAGTAAATATTGGGCCAGAAGGTCCAACACAAATGTTGGTGTTCGAGATGAGGTTGGTACAGTCCGAGTTGATCGAGGGATTATAACTAGCTAACTCAGCAAAAGTTATGCTGTGCGCGGCTGCGACAGTGGCACAGTTATCATTCGGCTGTACGATGTATGTAGGACACGTCCTCGGCAGACAGCTAGAAGTACCAAGTTGATGAGATTTAGTATAATTGGGAATTAAATTCGCCTCACAGATCTTGCCCTGCAAACAGGTTCGTGCCGTCCGGGAAAATGCCGTTGAGAGTCTTCAAAGTACCTGTCGCCACATTGTGAGCAACTGCGATTTTTTGAATGTCGTCTCCGGGTTGGACGGTGTAGTGATTCCCTGATAAGCATGGCGAATTTACGGGGTCAGATATGACAACCCCTGGAACAGCCGTCATGTTTGTCACAGGAGGTTGAGCTGCGGTTGGAAGAGGACCAGTATTGCATGTCGCTTGAATTTTGGCCCAGTCTTGGACATAAGAGTTGTCGTAGTTGGAATATGGCGTACTTTGAATGTTTTTCAGTAAGGATATCATACACGGCGAGCAGAGTTGAGCATGGGTAAGAGCAAAGATATGTTGATCCACGTCGCCAGTATCGATATCCGCGACTTCATCTGCATAATGTGTTTCACCTCCGATGTACAAAAAAAGTTGCATATTACTCACCGATGCAGTACCGCCCAGTTGTTGGATCTTTCAAGCATGTCCTGTTGTACATCGCCCAAATGGCATCGCCCGCCCATACAGCTGGTACCCCAGGCCAAGGTTGTGGGTCGGTGGCACAAGCTGTAGAAACGCTTCTGTGGTACAATGATAGCGATGTACCACACGCTGCTGAACATATTGAACCTTGGAGCGTCCCATTGTTAAGACTCCCATAATAGTCGTTCGATACAAGTTGTTGAAGGTATGGATCGCACGTAATCGACGCATTTAATGCAGTTATACAGTTTGGGGAGAGAGCAACCGTGGAATGAGTGCCATCGGGAAAAAGCCTGAACTGGGCTTCAACATAACAGATGAAGGACAACGCAAGCAAGAAGTAAACGCTTTGGAGGAGCATGTTACTGCCTGTACATGTATAGATTAGTTGAAGAGTTCAAGTATAACAGAATTCAAAGAGTTTTAGAAGACGTACAAAATTCGCGGTTGCGGTAACCAAGGATCTAAACCCTGCAGGTAGAGAGCATTTGAGATGACCGCAATGAATTGAAAGGAGCTTGTCATGGTCGCAATGAAGATTCTTCCGTTTATGAAATTACTTGGCAATAGTTGGAATTTAGTAGAGCTTCGGAAAACAGCGAGATGCCGTTGTGCCGACTAAGATTAAGAGGAAGCAAGTTGGTAAGCATCACTTGGAATTCTTGGCGATTTCTAAAACGCGACATTACGGCAACCATTCAGTCAACTGTATAGAGGTCGGTGACAAGCCTGTTGCGACCATGAAAATCAGAACTTATGTAAAGAATAAGTTATAGCCTCGAACATGTCCACCTCCCAGCTCAAATCTTGTCTCTTTCTGTCGATGTTGCGCAGTGAATCTAAAAGACTGCCATGAAATCATTGCTTACTACTTTTCTATGCCTTATACCCCTCTCTGGCTCCCTCGTTGCAGCCCAGTTCACTTGCAGTCCAACTCAACCCTGCGAGATCGGTTGTTGCACGAAATTTGGCTCTTGTGGGCTTGGTCCAGATTCATGTGGACCTGAAAACTGTATATCGAATTGCGACCGCAAGTCTGACTGCGATCCAGGATGGGGTGCGAAATGGTCCACGACCAAGTCGTGTCCATTGAATGTGTGCTGCTCAAAGTTCGGTTTCTGTGGCACAACCTCAGAATTCTGTGGAAACGTTACCGTCAAATCCCCTTCTTGCTCGGGATCCAGCTCGTCAAAGCGCACCATTGGATATTATGAATCATGGGGAATCACGCGTCCATGCGACAAGATGTACCCGGAGGGGATCCCTATTGGTTCTTATACCCACCTAAACTTTGCATTCGCCTTCATCGTACGTATCTTGTTAGCCTTACGCCAATATGCTGCTCATTTTATCTTTCAAAAGAACCCTTCAACTTTTGCTGTGTCTCCGATGAGCGCGAGTGACCCAGCTCTATATAAACGTTTTACTGCCCTCAAAAATACCAACCCGGGACTCCAGACGTGGATCTCGATTGGTGGATGGTCAATGAATGATCCCGATCAACCTACAGCCACAACTTTTTCTGATCTTGCCGGCTCGACTAGCGCACAGGCCAAGTTCTTTGCGTCAACCTTGTCGTTCTTGGAAACTTATGGATTCGACGGTGTTGATATAGACTGGTTAGTCTATCTAATTCTAGAATTTTTTTCAAAAAAATGTTGACGACCTTACTTGAACCTCAAGGGAGTATCCTGTTGCCCCAGAACGGTCCGGGAAACCAGCAGATTATAAAAATTATGTTACTTTCTTGCAGAATTTCAGGAATGCACTTCACTCAAGTGGTCACAATTATGGCCTTACAATTACGGTACTCCCTATTTTGTTAGGCTTATTACTTTGCTTATCCCTCGTCTTCAGATCCCATCCTCGTTTTGGTATATGCAACATTTCGACATTGTCGCAATCGAGAAGACCATTGATTGGTTTAATGTCATGTCCTACGACCTGCATGGTACATGGGACTCGACGAACAAATTTCTTGGCCCCTACATCGCTTCTCACACGAATCTTACGGAAATCGACAACGCACTTTCCTTACTTTGGCGTAACAACATCAACCCTGACCATGTTGTTCTGGGCCTCGGCTTCTATGGTCGATCATTTACCCTAGCTAACCCAAGCTGCAACACCCCAGGTTGTCTATTTACTTCTGGAGGGCAAGCCGGCGCCTGTACTCAATCAGTTGGTACCCTTTCCTTTGCTGAAATCCAACGCCTTGTAGCCGGGGGAGCGAAGGTTACCACCGATAAGACGGCCGCAGTGAAAATGGTCACGTACGGCGGTAACGAATGGGTGTCGTATGATGATGAGGAGACATTCAAGATGAAGGTCGATTATGCAAATTCCCATTGCCTAGGCGGAACTATGGTCTGGGCATCTTCAACAGACGACGTCCAAGGCTCAGCTGCGAGCGCTTTATCTAAAGCGACAGGACGACAGGCTATCTCGCTCTTATCTGTAACTCGACCAGATCCCATAACTAGCTGTCAATTGGGAGAGTGCGGGAAGTCTTGTCCTGCGGGCCTTAGCCCCGCACAAAGAAGTGACGGGAAAAATAAAGGTAACACTGGCACTAATACAGGATGCAGCGGCAGCGACTCGCGGCTGTATTGCTGTCCTAGTAATGATATGCCAACTTGTACATGGCGTGGGACTGCGCCTTTTTGTAATGGCCAATGTCAGGATGGGGAAGTTGAGGTTACTTCGTCAACATCTGGGACCGGAGCAACTTGCTGGACAGGCCACAAAGTCCTTTGTTGTGTCAAAACGGCGTCGGATTCGGCAGTTTCTCAATGTCGGTGGTCGGGCAGTGCCCCAATTTGTGCAGGACCTTTTGGCCAAGCAGGTTGTCCTTCCGGAATGAATGCCCTCACGACTAGTAATTTTGGCGCCGGAGGCGAGCAGCCCTGCGCCATAGGGGTCAAGGTAAGTACTATCAACATTTGTCTCCGGCTTACACTTAACGGCGGGTAGTCCTTCTGTTGCAGCCAGCCACCTCCGTACCAGGGTTGTGAATGGTTCTACCACGGTGGTAATTTCTGGGGTGAAATCCCATTCGCATGCACTGGGACATGTCCTGCCGGGAAGTCAGTCATTGCAACAGATCCAAGTGGCTGCTTCAGTGGTGAGTTTTCCTCAACATACAGAGAATTATATTGTATGACTGAAATAACTTCCAAGGCTTTGGGGCATTTTGTTGCGACAACCCAGCTACCAGCGTAAGTAATATGAACCTCGTTTAAAATCTGAAATTCACGGACTGTGACAGAATGACCCGCTCGTCGCTGACTTCAGAAGACGAATCCAAGCATATGCAGCTGACCCTACCTGCAAAGTTGGACAAAAACACTACTCCAGAGCGGAGGTTAACGATGCCCTTTCCCGAATAGAAAGACGGTCTACCTTGAACACGAACGACCTCATCCTGCTATGGCAACAACTAGCTCAGATCGCCTCGGGCAGGACTCAAACCTTCCAACAAAATTTAATGAGACAGGATTTCGACACGATATATGGCGCCAAGCATGGCTTACAGATTGGGGGTATTGCTACCTTTTATAGTGATTGGTTGGTCTATATTCTTGTAATTTGACCGCTTCTTATATTGTTGTATGCTAGGCCGAACATGGATCAACTGTCTCTTTCAGAGAGTTTGATGTGCATGGGAGACGGCGCAGCTGCCTTCTTGGACGATTATCGCAGAAGTAGAAGCAATGTCTGCGTTAACTCCTGCCCTGTCTCGCGTGGATCCTCACTATTGACTTCCCCCGCTTACAACAATCTTTTCATGTTAAACCCTTCCAGTTCATCATCCGACTTCTGGGAAGGGTCTGCCGCACCCGTGAACTGGTCAGCGTTGCGCCCACGGAATCTAGGAGATAGCGAGCACGTAACCAATACAGGATCTGATGGTGAACCTTCCTGGGGTTAATTTTTTTGTTGCTACGAGTACGGAATGAAGTACTAAAATTCTATTCCTAGGAATGATTGTGCAGGCCATTCTTGACGGCCACATGAGACTGGAGTACGAACAGATCATTCTCGCAGGACAAGGGACGGAAACAATCCTTGAAGGTGAGCGTGCCAACAATCGTCATCTGGTTTGAACTGACAAATCAATATCATAAGTTGTCTGGAATCTCCCTCCCGGTAACGGCGCAGGGGGGATCGATCCAAACTATCAAGACGAGAATCCTGCTGATGCGCACACTGATCCAGACCGATATGTTGTCTTCCATTTCCATACCGATCACATCGTTCGCCGCGGGGGCGTACCACGTCCTGGCATACATGCTGTCGTCGCATTCCATGGGCAAGGATACGGCGGTGGCAATAGGCCGCGGATTGATGGCAACGATGCTGACGGGCGCAATCGCCGTGCGCGGGTGTTAAACTGTGGGCATGAGGGGAATAATGTGTTCTGGTATCCAGGCGAAATAACGAATGCACAGGCAGCTACCATGGGAGAATGGGCATTTCTCATGACGCGCTTCGCTAATTACATGGTCACGAATGGGATCCTCACTGTTGACACGTACACCGGACCCACCCGGGGACAGCTACAACTTCACAATCCTGATAATTGTGGCTATCAGACGTTCGACTGGGGCCGGTATCGTCAGAGTAGACAGTTCCAACCAGGCAATCCAAATCAAGGCCCAAGCGGTGAACCAAGTACTGATCCTAGCCCCGAGACAGACAACGATGGTGTTTAAGAAGAGAAAGGAGTGGGTTTAGGACTTGGCGGCGTTTATTGTTTTTGCCTAGTGTTCACATCTTAAAGGGTGTCAGGAAGGTTTTAGGAATTGGTATGTAGAGTAGCTGTATGATATTCAACTCCATCGCCATCGGAATCATAGCTAGGGTCAGCCTTCAATATAATTCTGCGTTTCAGCAACTCATGAGGATTGTACAGCCAGACCGATTTGCTGAAGTTTGAAGCCATCGAGTCCATTTGCAAAAGGACATTACCCAAAGCCCGCAATTGAGAGTGCGTTTTGAAGTATGAGTCGCTGGGCGGAGTTGCTACGAATAGATAATAGCAAAATTCAAGCAGTAGATTAATGTCCTGTTGCTTTGGGCAAGTGATGTCATCGTATCATAGTGCAGTATGTAATCAAGATTTGACGTTACTACTAATCCTACTGATGTGCAACGTCATTCAGACTCAATCTTGGTATCCCATACCTCAAGCTCCCTTAAGATTCAACTCGTTCCGGAGTATCTTTCAGGATCTACTTACGCATAGACAAGCTTAAATGGCAGGTCCCCTTGAGCGTGGATTTCTCGGACTCCGATTAGAGACATCATCAGTCACCAAATGGATGCTTGTTGTTGCGCTGACATTGGTTCTATTAAATTTATCGGGCTGATTAAAAGATCATTATAACTTGAAGAGTATGTGGCCATCCTGGGCTCAGACATACTTATACAGAATAAGGTATGAAGATCCCTAAAATTCAATCCTTATCATCGAACTAAATCTGTAGCTTCAACACCCCCGACTCCCGAGCTCATTGTACTTTCTACATTCATTGAATCAAGGATGTACAAATGAATTCCCTGTATATAAGCAGTGGTCTTGCTTTTTTGTGGCTTAACACTTAAAAATGGATATTTCAGAGATTTCAAGGTCTAGCCCGAAACCTGGTTTGCAGCCTCAAGAGCGAATGGCAAAGGGCGCTGCATGTACTTCATGCCGGAGGCGCAAGACGGTGCGTTGAATTGATATTTCCTTTTGATATTATTTAAATATTGTAACAGAAATGCAATGGCGCAAATCCTTGTAACCGGTGCTTATTGACAAATACACCTGAGGATTGCGAGTACACGAAAGGGCAGGAACGATCCAAGATCCAACTCATGGAGGAAGAAATTCAACATCTTGAGAGTCGTATCGAGGAACTGCAGCACCCTCCAGCTACCAACGAGACCATCATCTTACATCAGGCTTACCCAACACCTGGCCCTCTGCCGAATTGTATTACAGTCAACCCTTCACAAGCACTATCTAAAAAGCTGTAAGAGCTCCATAGCTCGACCTTGAATGAATCCGTTTTTGATATAAATTTAGTCTGGAGAGCTTTTTACCGTTTGCGTCCGTATATGGCTTCTTCCTCGAACCTAACCGTTTCTGTCGTGCAATGGCATCCAGTTTTGATCTACGGCCAGCACAGTGCCTTATATCTTCCGTTCAGCTGATCGGCCTAACGCTATCTCGTGATTCAGATATTAAATCTCAGGAACAGGATTTTCTAGCCCGAGCTCTCCACGATGCTGCATATGGTCTTTCCTATCATCATCCAGACAGAATCTTACACACGCTACAGTCGGAAATCTTGCTTGCAATCTACTTCTTTTCCTCAGGTCGAATGCTCGAAGGCCAATATCATATCGCGCTCTCTGCTTCTTTAGCTTTGAATGAAGGCATGCACAGAATATGCCCCAAAATGCAGCCTGGCTCTTCTACTGACTCTTTATCTGATGGAGAGAGAATTCATGCGTTTTGGACTGTGTTCACCTTAGATAACAGTTGGACTGTGGCACTTGATACCAACAATAGCATCGGTAGCGGTTCTGAGAGAGATTGGCTTCT
>JASFDA010000368.1:0-15459 GCA_036936965.1 Cystoderma amianthinum
GTCATTATCAGCTCCAACATGTTGCATATATGCATACGAGAGTCCTTGCATAGCATACTGTCTAGCCTATCTTCAGATAACGGACGTTAAACAAAAGAATAAGGCATACCTCCAGCTGAACTCCCTAACCAGTTAAGGAGCGACTTGCCACCCTTTAGAACATCCATGATTTGTATTGTACTTGATATTCGTGAAAATTATGTTGATAAACAGCGAAAGCAGCGAGTGGAAGGAATATAGTTGGTCGAGTGTTAATACACGAGGTTGGATCAACAAGCAAGGAGTATGTACACGAGGACGCAATTAATATATCTTCAAGGCTGTGAGTAGACCGCGAGTCGACCGTATTGGCCGGAGCTCGTATGGAGAACGTGTACGGCCTTGTGGGGCATTTCCTGGCTTTGATGCCGTTTCCCTCGGGATGAAGAAAAGTGTTTCTTCCCTATTAATAGAGGAAACCGTATCTATGTGTATCCAAGGCCAGTTGTCTCTTTTTGGAGTCTAGAGTCGCGAACCTACGAAGCTATATTGACATCCTAGCGTCCGCCAGCACCTCAGTCAGACGATAAACTTGGCAGTGAAGTAAGAGAGAGGTACTTTAGCTTTCATCGACAGTATCAGCATAAGTCGCTCCAGCCTGTGCGTATCGAAGAGGTAAGCTCTGTGAACGAGCGAACAGCGACACGTCAAATGAGAAATGCTTAGGTTTCGACCTTGTAAGATGCGCAACTTTTGCGAGACGGGATACCAGACCATAAATTTGGAACAAAGTTCTGCGTTTGACAGTGACAAACAAAATGCGTCATTGTTACTTTTTTTACTCTTTTTTAAGAAAGCAGCAAGCTACTCTACCGACCATAGAAACGAACAAGATTTTTCTTTTTTTTCAGCCAACAATGTCCTGACTCGCAAGTGTATATATTCTGACTCAATGCCTCGTTGTGGAACTCCATTTGTCTCACCTCCTGAACTCCACTTATAATAGTGATCGGGAGAGGATGGTCGTTTCTTTCACTGTTCGCTAGTACTAGGCCCGTTCATTTCACTGTGTCTGAGCATAGCGCAAATCCTGTTCGAGCTCCCCAAGAAATCATACCAGATGCCGCCAAGCTGCTTGCCAATACCTGGGGGCGGAAAGCAGATATAACTCGAAGAAAGGAAATACTGCAGACATCTCTTGTCAACCCAGACTTTTCTGCTATACGTGGCATGAAGAATGGATTTGTTGACACGGTAGAATTAGCCTACAATCAACATCATAATCTCGTTCTTAGGTTTGTTCGTCATACTTAAACTTCTATTCATGTTTTATATATGATATTTACAGGCCAGATGATGTCTGGATTGCGATCTTGACGCAGTTTAGTTTCTAGTAAGTTCCTATTTCTTATAAGTAGACTGTTTTAATTCAAGGTACCTATGAACAGTGTTAACGCGTATGCGGAGGAACTTCGACACCTATTTGTTGCACATAAAGGAAAAAAGGAACTTGTTGTCGAGGCTGGGGGGACGCGATATGATGTGGATTTTGGCAATCTCGCATCTCAGATGACAAAGTGTATCCATGAGAATGTTCGTTAGAGCCAATGTGTGTTATTTGCCTTCACTGATATTTTCGGTCGCAGGTTGTAGATGGGAGCTTGAAAAGCTGGATCCTGCCGAATTTCAGCACGACATCACACAACGACACTGTTATCTGTGCCGTTCTCATGATGGCCACATTGCAGACGTAAGTCCTCATTTGTATACAAGCATTAGCAAAGATTTTATTTTATTTTTGTACAGATATTTCAGTTATACACACAAGATAGCTTGTGGGATACCCTCCGTCACTCTCGAAGGTGAAAAAGAGGATTGGGAGAACATACTTTCTCGGTTGGACAAACTTGAGGCATTCGGGCCCGAGCCAGCCGCATGGGCAAGTCTCCTACGAGCCATCCTCAGTCGATTCGTAAAGGCAGTCGATTCGTAAAGGCGTTTGATGGCGAACCGGATGTCGATTTCTGGACCAAGATCTGCCACAAACATGGCAGCTCATGACTCACCTACCTTTCTGGGTGGATAACCGCATTTTGTGTCTGGAGCAGCACAGGCAAATGGCAGGGTCCTCCTTTAACAGGAGAGAAAACGACGTCGAATTTCGTGACTAAAAGAATAACTCCGCTTGTGTTGGACGGGGTCGAGTTTCCAATCGTTGAAACCTCAAAAGTTCCCACTGGGTTCTGCGAAGTCGACGTGAAACTGGATGATAACGGCAAGGTATTTGACTGTATGATGGTTTCTGGCCACCTAGCGACTTCAGTGGAGGGCACGATGAAAGACACCGTTCGGCCGCTCCCTACTTGGTTTATGTTCGTCAAATAAAAACCCAAAAGGTAACGACAAGGAGGATGATCGGGGGTTGATTTGAAATAGGGACAATTGAAAGATAACGACCGGTGATAAATACTAGCAGTCTGAACCTGGAACCCGTAAACACGACTCTGTGTTGAAGGAGACATCTGAGAACGCAAAGATCTTGACATGTCTGAAAAGCATCAATACTGAATATTGAGAGGTGCAATATCCGGCCACAGGCGGCAAGGACGGAGGGATCCCGGCCGACCGCCATTAAAACTCAAACGCATCAATTGTGCGCAAGTTACACGCTAACCCAGTTACAAGTACGCGCATTCAATATCCTCTCACTCAGCACTAGGCTTATACACCTTTACTGTCACTTAAATTCGCACCCAATATTAGAATCTGCTTTTCCAGTTTTTGTTCTTTGACCGTCATATCTCACTTTGGTGTATGACTTTTCTCCTCTTTGCGGGACCATTTTGCCATCTATCTAAGGGAATGGTGACATGGCCCTTCAACCTTGGGAGTCCCGCTGGGGTCTACACGCTCTCAAGCTTGTTCGCGAATGTGCACGGCCACTTGGGCTCATGGGGACACATGCTACTTTTACTCTCGTCCTTCAATCTCAAATTGAATTGCTAACTCTCCTGCGCTCTAGATCTTTTTCATTATGGATCAGGTCAAGATTCTATGCCTGGTGGCCTCAGCAAGCTGGTGAAATGCCGGGTAAAAGTGCATGGTTGTGCGGGGTTGCACGCAGAATTATTTGGTGGGTATGTGAAAGTAAAAGTGAAATTGCGAACAGCAGACGAAGAGTTCAAAAGTAATATTCACCAGCATCTTTTTTTCCATTTGCTGTCGGTTCTTTATTAACGATATCTACGGAGAGTTGAAGACCTTGGGTGGTTTGGCGTGGCGGAGCAGTTCTAGCTTGATAAATGACGTGGACGTAGGTTATACAGAGAACGAGTGTAGCAGGATGGTCATGAATTGGGGACGTAAGGCAGCAATTGGCTGAAGCAGCCTGCAAGGATGGAAGAATTAGTGAGTTTTTTCTCATTCATTCCAACTCCCAAATTGACTCACAAAGGTTTCTGTAAGGCGTTCGTTCGATTGCGGGGGCCGAATAACTCATTGATGGTTCCCTCCACCAACGGTAGAACGTCCAAGCCCTCCTCCAAGCCCTCCAAGACCCCCGGTAAGCCCTCCAAGAGTCCCAGTGAGCGCTCCAACAACCCCAGTAACCGCCCCAACAGTCTCCGTAAGCCCTCCAGCAACCTGGCTAACTGCCCCTGTAAGCCCTTCAACAACCCCTGTAACCTGTTCAGCAACTGCAGTAACCGTGCTCGTAAGTTGTCCAACAACACCGGTAACCACTGAAATAGCCCATGAAAGCCTTCCAACTCCCTCGTTAACCGCTTTACTAGCCGCCGCGGTAAGCCCCTTGGCCGTCCCAATGACCTTTTCAAGAACTTTTTCAACAACCCGAGTAACTGCGCTAACAGTCGCTGTAAGCTGTCGAAAAACGCGAGTAACTGCTCCAACGGCCTCTGCAAGCCCCTCAACAACCTCGCTAATCCCTTCAATAGTTGCTGTGAGCTTTTCGACAACCGCGGTAACTGTTTTAATAGACCCTGTAAGCCTTTCAACAACCTCTGTAACCGTTTCAGCAGCCCCCGAACACTCATCAACAACACCCTTTATAAACTCCTGAACAACCTGTTCAATAACCTTGGTATCAAGCCCACCAACAGCCCCCGAAAGCCCTCCAACAATCCCGGTAACCGCTGAGAGAGATCCTGTAAGCTGTCCAAGTTGAATATGCTCAGACTTGATCATTGTGGATGAAGCTCAATGAATATCAAGTTGTCTGGCCTTTATACGGACCGTCATGCAATGTGTAACGGTCTGCGTTAGACCTCTTGGTTGCTAGTTTGATAACAAGATTCATTCTAGCCAAATTCTAGCTCACTTTTTGCGCTTAAGGGTAGTGTTTCACAACAATATTGATTCTTATTCGATATTTTAAGGTTCAAGTTTCCTCTCAAATTACCTTCCTCCTATTTATCGACTAGGAATCCTCTTTTTTTTGTTTTTTTTTGAATCAAGTTTGTTGTCCTAAAGGCTACACCCCCACGGTAGACACTACTTTCATGATATATTGGTTTTGGTGCACCTCTCCGCCCTGTTGACAAGCTACACCCCCCAACAATCCCAGCCATCCCCGGTGGTTTTTGAGGCTGCACCCGACCAATTACAAGGTTTATACATATCATGTGCTCGGTCCTTAGACTGGCACGAAAAGATGGGGCACTCCCGTGAGTTGAACTATGTCTGGGTTGGAATTGCTCAGGTATCTAGTCGAGCGCGCGAGCTAAGTGTTAAGTGGTGGCGTTGTTTGCATTGTGGTTGTTTCTTCTTCTAGTCCAGTTGCATTTGTTTCTCTCCTTCTCTCTTGCTCCCATCTTTTGATTGCTTGTTCCCTTTGTTTATTCCTTTCTGTCGTAGTCACGTTGCCGTATGTAGCACTGAAGCGCTTTGTCTCGCCCAGTGTATAGTCCAACAGAGCTTTTATTCCCTCAACTGTTTCGAAGAGGTGCTTCTTGTCACGATAAGACCCACCCAATTTCTCCCTTAGCCTGCCTCGCTGTATATATGAATCCTCTATTAGACTCAGAAGCCATTGGTTTAAGAATGTCGTGTTTGATGTGTTGATCATGATTTCGCGCTACGAAATTTCTCAATTTATATATTCTTTCCCCTCAGTTCAAATTTTTTTTCCATCAACGCACTTGTCTAGGCCTTTAAAATACACCCGGAAGGACTCTTGCTCGAGATAAAATTCCCCTCGACTAGTATCTTGCTTTCCAGGTTGTGTTACAACATTATGCACATTGGCATTGCACCTGTGGCATGATTTTAATGTTAGTCTGTGATTCTTTAGCTTTGCTTTGTATATTGTTAAAGTGACAGAATCATTGACTTCAGTCTTTCAATTTTCCATATTTCAACTCCTCCATCTCCGCCATGATCTTCCTTATCGCTACCTGCTCCGGGTCTTCACATTCCTCTTTGATGAACATAAACCAACTAGGCAGCGGCCGAACGGTGTCTTTCATCGCACCCTCCACCAAGGTCGCTAGGTGGCCAGAAACCATCATACAGTCAAAAATCTCGCCGTTATCATCCAGTTTAACATCGACTTCGCAGAAACCAGTAGGAACTTGATCTGTCTCAATGATCGGATACTCGACTCCATCCAGCACAAGCTGTGGTATTTCTTCAGCCATGTAATTCATTGTTTTCGCTCCTGATAAAGGAGGACCCTGCCATTTTCCCGTACTGTCCCATACGCAAAATGCAGTTATCCAGCCGGAAAGGTAGGTGGGTCCTGAGCCGCCGGAATGTTCGTGGCAGACCCTGGTCCAGAAATCGATATCCGGTTCGCCATCAAATGCCTGCACAAATCGACTGAGGATGGGACGCAAGAGACCTGCCCATGTCGCAGGCTCGGACCCGAATTCCTCAAGTCTGTCCAACCGAGAAAGAATATTCTCCCAATCCTCTTTCTTACCTTCGAGAGTGACGGAGGGTATGCCACAGTCTAATGAAAATGTATAACTAAAATATCTGTATGAAATAAAATAGAAGCTTTGATATTGCTCATATACAAGTGAGGACTTACGCCTTTAATGTGGCCATCATGAGAACAGCACAGACAATAGTATCGCTGTGTGTGGTGGTCCTGAAATTTGGCAAGATCCAACTTTTCAAGTGCTTGTCTACAACCTACACAAAAGAAATGAGTAATGGCATATACTCTAACGCCTCATTTCGCTCTAACGAACATTCTCATGAATAAGCTCTGTCATCTGAGATGCAAGATCGCCAAAATCAACAGTGTATCGCGTCCCCGCAGCCGTGACAACGAGTTCTTTTTTTCCTTCATGTGCAACAAATAGATGTCGAAGCTCCTCCGCATACGCATTGACACTGTTTATAGGCCCCGCCAATTGAGTCCTTGTAAGAGTTCCTACGATAGAAAATACGTACTAGAAATTGAACTGCCCCAAGATTGCAATCCAAACATCATCTGGTCTGTAAGTGTGAAATATAAGCAATAATAGCCATTTGAAATTGAAATATAATAGACGGACTTGAGAACGAGATTGTGATGTTGATTGTAGGCCGATTGCACCGTGCCAACAAATCCATTGTTCATACCACGTATCGCAGAAGAATCTGGGTTGACAAGAGATGTTTGGAGTAATTCTTTGCTTCGAATTGTCTTTGCATGCTGTCCCCAGGTATCAGCAAGCAGCTGTGGGGCATCGCGTA
This sequence comes from Cystoderma amianthinum, assembly GCA_036936965.1. Classification (NCBI taxonomy): domain Eukaryota; kingdom Fungi; phylum Basidiomycota; class Agaricomycetes; order Agaricales; family Squamanitaceae; genus Cystoderma; species Cystoderma amianthinum. The sequence goes on from JASFDA010000368.1 coordinate 6,682, forward strand.
TCGTTCTATAGGGAGCCCGAACAGGATTTGCGCCATGTTTGGACACAGTGAAATGGACAGGCATGGTACTAGTGAGTGGTGAAAGCAATAACCATCCTCTCGCGACCAAGCCGTATAAGTAGAATCAGTAAGTGGGGCAGTGCAGTTTCACATATGGGGAACGAATCACAAGCACAAAGTCACACGTGCATTCTTGATATCGACTTGTGAGTCCGAACACTGTTGTCCGAAAAAAAAAATGAAATCTTTGTATCAACGCTTGCGTGTGTAGGAAAGACCTATATCAGAACAACGAACAGGTATGCCATGACTCGAGTTTCCACAGACATCAGTTCCGTCTTTGAGGGAAAACGCGTAGCTTGTCCGAACTAAAGCTATTGAGAATCTGAGACTGAGAAACAATAGAGACCTCTAGAGTTAACGAGCATTACAGAATAAGCACCGAATAACACACCTTATTGAATCCGAAACCACAAGAGTATCTATATGTTTATTCTGACCATGGGATCACAGGAAGCAACATAGCCATCATTTCCTACATGATCGGGTTGAGAATATGAAAATATATATTCATTAATCAAAGTGAGGTTGAGGCAGCTTCTCGCGAATGATGAGACAACGGATCTTTCTTTTTCCCAAGCTAGATCTCGCAGGCCAATAAAACCAACGGTGCACCACTCGATTCTAAAGTCAGCGTCGTGAATGAGCTTGATGCTAGTGTACAACTCACTCCGATGTGTGTCCCGCCCGAAACTTCTACTACACACGTCATCTAAGGGCTTTGTTACCTGGTTCAACTCCTGTTTGGTAAAGTATCGGTGCAGATATTCGCCTCATTTCTCTTGAGTGACACTAAAGCGATGCTCTTCCTGCGTACTCGCAAACAATTTAAGAGTTGATGAGCGGGTTCATCGTCAGATTACCATTGCTTGTGGGTGGTACTGAGCGATGACGAGCGTGCCGACAGAATTTTTTGATAAAAAGAGAAGGTCAGGAACTAACAAGGAAGAACGCTCCATCACAAACTGGCTTGCTAAAAACACCCTCTGTGATATAAAGACCAGTTTTGAGGTACAGGACGAGTCTCAGCCTAGTGGCAGTTTCAACCCAAGGCGTTCTAGGAGTTGGACAACGTTGGCAATAATCACCCCACTATCCACCTGCCCGGACTCTGGCAAAAGTTGTCGATTAAACTTAGGTTGAAAGAGAGGCAGCTCACCATGAATGGGTACCTATGCAAGTCCCTGCTTTCTTCACATATTAGCAGGACTTTCATGAACAAAACCACTACCCCCTGCAGAAATAAGATTAGAATTCAAAAACCTAAATCATGGATATGAAACCTACCAGGAGTCGCCAGAGGATTAATTTCGCGTCGCTATTCACTATAATATAACCTATGCTGTGCTGGGTCATCCAACAGCTTTATCCAAGTACAAGAGCTGATGGTCTGTTTCTGAGGCGAGATGTGAGGAAGCCTTGTAACGCGTGGAGACGATGCAACGTGCAAGATGGTGGTTGAATGAGAGTGTAGCATGATTGAGCATTTGAATTCCGCCCAAAGTTGAGCGAGTCAAAACTTAACTAAATGTCAGATAAAGCGTGCACAAGAGGTAAAGGTATTTGAATACCTTTGCCTCGAATGAAAGGGTTGCGTTCATGAACAAGGTACTTGAAGAGATTTTTAGTGATCTACTGCTGATTCATTACGACTCGCTGGGCTCTTGTAGCGCGTACATAAGTATTCAGTCACGCCAGAAAGACGGGAGTTTTACGAGTGGTCACCAGCATCACAACGTGGAATAAATAGAAAAGTAGTCGGTCCAACGCGAATAGTTTTGGCAGTACGCGGCTTACGTACACATTTAGTCTGGCCGTCTACATGTAACACAGTTTGTCAGTGAGTATCCGTCCTTGTCAATCTGGTGCATGCTAATCGTAATATTAGTTCTCTTCTGTTACTATGGACGCATATTGGTGTCTACTTCGACTGCGTATCTCGATATTCTCGGTCAGGAACGTGTATCAATATTTTAGGTAGAGGAAGACATCATTTAGAACGTATGTCTCTTCATATTCTATTCAAATGCTCAGTCTTATCTTATTAGTATTATCTAGGCTCATAGTTTTACTTCCAAGCACGCTGGCTCGATCAACGACTGATGTGCCTCCACCGGAATACACCACAGCACCTTTTACCCTGCTGGCTGTCGCAGTAAACGGTCCAAACGCTTCTACCCAGCGAAAGTCCCTTCGTGACTCTCCCAGGATTGTTCGCGGATAGCTGGGCGATCGATTTGGCGCTGGGCTACATGGGTGCTTCTTTATACCATTGTGCACTGTAGGGCCTGCAATTCGTCGAATTCAACCTAACGCTAAACATGTTTGACGCTCTGAGGGCAAGGTCAATGGATCTTGGATTTTGGAGGCGATCTAGTTGGAGAGCAGTGATGTCTGTTTGAATGCAGAAAGCGTGTGTCACTGGTGCGTCTTTGCTTCATCTCCGCGTTTTGTCCGAGGCTAATAACAAGCGCAGCAGTCGTTGAGCGAAGCATCTTGGGCCTAAATGAGTTCCTATCGATACTCCCCTTTTCTGAGTTACTCTCTCATGGCCTACTCCACGAAACCGAAATATTTCTTAACTCATTGGGAAATCTCGCTAGACTTTGGGGCGCCGTTTGGACTATCCTTTTGAAAAACATTACCCTTCGCAGCCTGCCAACTCCTCTCTTGCATTCCTAGCACCTCTCTGGTCGCACCCGGATTTCCGCCGCATGGTTTTACTCGTTCCCACTATGCTATTAAACAGTTTCTAAAGTTATCGATGTCGGCGGGTATGCAGGCTGTTACACTTGTGTGCTCACCCGGATTACCGTGTAAGTCCCTCATGCTCACTTCTCAAACTCAAACTCATCTTTTTCGTGTACAGCAGGGAGAAGTCGAAAATATACAGCTGCTCATGACCCGACTTGGATTGTCGGAATGGTACAAAGGTGTATCTCAAGTATGGATTCAGTCTCAGGAATATTGGTGGTGTCCTTTCCTACATCCCGACTGTAATGCAGATATCCCCCATACCTCGTGCTTATGTCAAACCGATCCTCACAGGTTGACCTCCCTCAGCCCCTAAGCCCTTCCTCGTGAGCTCACAAAAACGAGATACACATCAACCTCATCCAAATCAGACAATTCCGCTACTAGTACCAGCGAAACACTCAGTACCACGGGCGCAGCATCTCAGGGCCTCTTGTTGACGTATGGAAAGCGGCTAATATCACTATACTGTCTTTCTTCCCGACATTTTGGGCAAGCTGTGAAATGGTGACTGGAGGTTGTGAGCTTCGACACTGGTGCTTGTTGTGTTGATAGCTCCTGTTGCCAAATATAATATCTACATATAACAAAAGAAATATTATTTTGTGGCATTTGTCCATAAAACTTCATTGTGTAACTGAGAGTGAATGACCTTTGGTGAGGATATGCAAGTATATTGGCATTGTTGATATATATAACGCAAAGATCTTGCCTGAAAAGCATCAATAAAACCCGAACGCATCAATTTGGGGCTGTGCGCATGTTACACGCTATCCACCATCAGTACGCGCATTCAATATCCTCTCGCTCCTGATCAAAAGCGCTCGGCTTATACTCCCTTGCTGTCACTTAACTTCGCACCCAATACGAGATTCTGTTGTTCTTTTTTGTTATACTTAATCCATGTTTCTTCATCTTGTGCCCCTTGTACTTGCTTTCTGTTGTTCTTTGACCGTCATATCTTACTTTGGTGCATCACATTTCTCGCCATTCCTCTATCCGAGTCCAATTTTGCCACTTATCTACGGCATAGCTGCTTCAGCCTCTCAAGCTTGTTCGCGAATGTGCTCGGCCACTTGGGCTCATGGGGATATATGCTACTTTTACTCTTGTCCTTCAATCTCAAATTGAATTGCTAACTCTCCTGCGCTCTAGATCTTTTTCAGACCATGGTTTTATGCCTGGTGGCCTCAGCGAGCCGGTCGAGATGCCGGGGCGGAGAATCTCTAACTTGACGAATGACGTGGACATAGGTTATATAGAGGACAATGGGTGGCAAAAGGTAGGTAAGTGATCGTGCATACGCTCCATATGTATAAAATATCAACACACTCTTCGCCTGTGTCAAAATCTTCTACGACGCGCGTATCAAAAGGTGGCAGGACAGTCATGAGTTAGGGACGTAAGGCAGCAATTGGCTGATGTCAAGTAGCCTGCAAGGATGGAAGAATTAGTGAGTTTGTTTCTCATTCCACTCACAAATTGACTCACAAAGGTGTAGGGCGTTCGTTTGATTGCGGGGGCCGAGTAACTCATTGATGGTTCCCTCCTCCAAGCCCTCCAAGAGCCGCGGTAAGCCCTCCAAGAGTCCCAGTGAGCCCTCCAACAATCCCGCTAACCGAACTTGTAAGCCCTCCAATAACCCCGGTAACAGCCCCGGTAACCGCTCCAACAGTCCCCGTAAGCCCTCCGGCAACCTGGCTAACTGCCCCTGGAAGCCCTCCAACAACCCCTGTAACCTGTCCAGCGACCGCGGTAACCGTGCTGGTAAGTTGTGCAACAACACTGGAAACCACCGAAATAGCCCCTGAAAGCCTTCCAACAACCTCGTCAACCGCTTGACTAGCCGCCGCGGTAAGCCCCTCGGCTGTCCCTATGACCTGTTCAAGAACTTTTTCAACAACCTGAGTAACTGCTCCAATAGTCACTGTAAGCTGTTCAACAGCCTTGGTAACTACTCCATCAGCCCCTGTAAGCTGTCCAATGGCCTCTGTGACCAATGCATCCGCCCCTGGACCTTTAATCTTGATAACCGCTTCAACCACCTCTCCAGCAGCGTCGGTAACCGCTGCAACAACATGGATAACCGCTTCAACGGTTTCTGTAAGCTCTTTAACAACCTCGGTAACTTTTTGAATAACAAGCTCTTCGGCAGTTCCTGTAAGCCTTTCAACAACCTCTGTAACCGTCTCCACAGTCCCTGTACACTCATCAACAACCCCGGTAACTGCTCCAACAGCCCTTATAAATTCCTGAACAACCTGTTCAACAACCTCGGTATCAAGCCCACCAACGACCCCTGAAAGCCCTCCAACAATCCCGGTAACCGCTGAGAGAGATGCTGTAAGCTGTCCAACAACCTCAGTGAATGCTTCAACAGTCCCTGTAAGCCCTCCAGCAACTTCGGCAGCCGCTCCAACAGCCCCAGTCAGTCCCCCAACAACATCTGTGAGCCCTTCAACAGCCACGGTAAGGTTACCGGTTACGCTACTCAAGCTTCTAGATAAACTCTGTGGTAATGGTGATGCCAGTGCCGTATGCGAAAGGAGAAGAAAGAAGGCTCCGATGCGCTTGGTCATTGTAAATGATGCGCTCAATGAATATCAAGTCGTCTGGCTGGCCTTTATACAGCTTCCCTAGACCGTCATGCATCGCGTTAGTACCTCTTGGTCGCTAGTTTGACAACAAGATTCATTCTAGCCAAGTTCTAGCTCACCTTTTGCGCTTCAGAGTAGTGTTCCACAATAATATCGATTCCTATTCGAGATTTTAAGGTTTAGTGTTCAAGTTTCCTTTCAAATTACCTTCCTCCTATTTATCGACCTCCTCCCTTAGACTCAGAAGCCATTGGTTTAAGAATGTCCATGTCAAATGTGTTGATCATAATTTTTGCGCTGCAAATTTCTCAAGTATGTTCTCTCTCCTCTGTTCAAATTCTAGCCCCCCGCCCCACTCATCTCGGACTTCAAAAATACGCCCGGAGGGACTCGTACTTGAGATAAATTTCCCCTTGAGCACTAGTATTCTGCATTCCAGGTTGTGCCACAATATTATGCACATTGGTGTTGCACCTGTAGCATGATTTTAATGTTAATCTGTCGGTGTAGCGGAGGATCCTTTCGTTCCAAGAAATTTTGCAGCAAATAAGCAGCAATATTGCCTTAATTTATCACACATAACAACGATGAAGGATTCTTCAGTTTTGCTTTGGATATTGTTAAAGAGACAGAATTGTTGACTTCAGTCTTTCGATTTTCCGTATTTCAACTCCATCTCCGCCATCATCTTCCTTATCGCTACCTGCTCTGGGTCTTCACATTCCTCTTTAACGAACATAAACCAACTAGGCAGCGGCCGGACGGTGTCTTTCATCGCACCCTCCACCAAGGTCGCTAGGTGGCCAGAAACCATCATACAGTCGAATATCTCGCCGTTATCATCCAGTTTGACATCAACTTCGCAGAACCCAGAAGGAACTTGATCTGTTTCAATGATCGGATACTCAACTCCATCCAGCACAAGCTGTGGTATTTCTTTAGTCATGTAATTCGTCGTTTTCGCTTCTGCTAAAGGAGGACCCTGCCATTTTCCTGTACTGCTCCAGACACAAAACGCAGTTATCCACCCAGAAAGGTAACTGGGCCCTGAACCACCGGAATGTCTGTGGCAGACTTGGTTCCAGAAATCGACATCCGGTTCACCATCAAATGCCTTTACGAATCGACTGAGAATGGGGCGAAGGAGACCTGCCCATGCCGCCGGCTCAGGCCCGAATTCCTCAAGTTTATCCAACCGAGAAAGTATATTTTCCCAATCCTCCTTTTCACCTTCGAGAGTGACGGAGGGTATCCCACAACATAACATCATTGTGTAACTGAAATATCTGTATGAAAATAAAAAACATATTCTTTGTCAGTGCAAATCAGGACTTACGCCTTCAGTGTGGCCATCATGAGAACGGCACAGACCACAGTGTCATTGTGTGATGTCGTGCTGAAATTTGGCAGGATCCAACTTGTTAAGCTCCCATCTACAACCTGCGACCGACAAGATGAGTGATGGCAACTAACACACATTTTGATTCTAACGAACATTCTCATGAATACGCTTTGTCATCTGAGATGCGAGATTGCCAAAATCCACAGTATATCGCGTCCCCACAGCCGTAACAATGAGTTCCTTTTTTCCTTCATGGGCAACAAATAGATGTCGGAGCTCTTCCGCATGCGCGTTAACACTGTTCATAGGTACCTTGAATTAAAAACAGTCTTCTTATAAGAAATAAGAACTTACTAGAAATTGAATTGCCCCAAAATTGCAATCCAGACATCATCTGGTCTGTAAGCATTAAATATAAACATGAATGACAATTTAAAGTTTGAGAATAACGAACAAACCTGAGAACGAGATTATGATGCTGATTGTAGGCTGATTGCACCGTATCAACAAATCCATTCCTTATGCCCTGTATCGCAGACAAGTCTGGGTTGACAAGAGATGTTTGCAGTAATTCCTTGCTTCGAGTTGTCTTCGCTTTCCGCCCCCAGGTATTGGCAAGCAGCTGGGCGGCATCAGGTACGACTTGATAAACCCGTACAGGATTTGCGCCATGCTCAGACACAGTGAAGTGAACAGGCATAGTAGTGAGTGGTAAAGGCAATGGCTATCATCTCGCGATCAAGCCGTATAAGTAGGGTTCAGTCAGTAAGGCTGTGCAGTTCCACATAATGGGACACGAATCGGAAGCACAAGTCACGCGTGGATTCTTGATATCTACATATGACTCGAGTCAGAACATTGTTGTCCGAAAAAAGATTTTATATCATGACTTGCGTGTGTAGGACCCCATACTAGAACAATCCATCTTTGAAGGAAGACGTGTAGCTCGCCTGAATCAATCAATTTCATGATGAGTTCTTACAGGTTGAAAGAGTTTATGGGCATTAACGAATAGCCCAGAAAGCGCCGATTAACACACCTTATCAAATCCGAAACCATAATGGGTTTATTCTGCCCATGGGATTGCAGGAAGCAACACAGCCATCATTTCCTGCATGATCGGGTTGAGAATATGTATTCATCAGATCCAAGTGAAGTTGAGGCAGGTTCTTGCGAACAGAAATGATGAGACAATGCATGTTCCTAAAGAATTTATTTTCCCGAGCCAGGTGTCGTAAGGCAACAAAACCAACGTTATATCACTCGATTCTAAAGTCAGCGTCGTGAATGAGCTTGATGCTAGAGTATGAGCAAGTGGGAATGCTTACAATGCTTAGACGTCCGCTGCACGCATTCGCTTCGTTTCTCTTTAGTGACACTAAAACGCAGCTCTTCCTGTGAGCGGGTTCGTTCATCCAAACCATTTGATTCGGATTACCGTGGCTTGTGGGTGGTGCTGAGCGATAACGAGAGCTCCAACATGATTTTCTGTTAAAAAATGAGAAGAGTAACTAAACAGCAAGAATGCGCCATCACAAACGGGCTGTTGGAACTGCAAACGCAATCCGAGCCCGCCACGGCACGCACTGCATGTGTACCTGGCCGTACAACGCTCGATTTCACCTAGTCTCACTGCTGTACCTTAATTACTGCCCCGAACACTTATTCCCTTGTTACTATCTCCGTTTACACATAAACATCTTTCCTTTAGAGTACATATTTCATTCATATATACTTATTTATCTACAACTACGAAGCAGTAGATAAATAGCGCGCTACGACGCCGTTTCCCTCAGCTGTTTGACCTTCAAACAACTGAGGTGAGCTTCGTATTTCTCTTTTACTTACTTATTACTTACAGTATATTAGTTCTCTTATTCTAGGTAACTAATATACCAGCTGTTTGACCTTCAAACAACTGAGTTCTCTTATTCTAGGATTTTATCACGCTTGCCTAAAAAACAACGATAAAGACCAGGACGAGCCTTGGAGATATGTAGTAAGCCACTATGAGGCGAGGGGTCT
>JASFDA010000369.1:0-15440 GCA_036936965.1 Cystoderma amianthinum
GGAAGAAAAGACCTGCCTCAAAATGGAGCAGTTGGATCCCGATACGAACTTGTTCATGGAATGGCTACGCAAGATGTTGGGGATGGGAAGCTCGGAAAAGAAAGGCAAGTATCTGACCTTCACAATATTCGAAAGGCCAGAGAAGAAGGCCCTCCAGGACGCTATAGTGAAACTGAGGGGGTACGAGGACAGGTTTTTGAACCGAGTAAGTTGTTTTTTTTGTATTATATATTGCTATTTTTACGAGGAACCTTTAAGGTGCAGGAAGGGCGACAACCTTTAGTTGAATCGCAAAAACAAAGGAAGAGAGCAGAAGAGACGGTGGTAGAGGTGAGGAGGGAAGCGACAAGGGAAGTGGAAGAGGTGAGGAGGGAAGCGACAAGGGAAGTGGAAGAGGCGAGGAGGGAAGCGACAAGGGAAGTGGAAGAGGCGAGGAGGGAAGCGGAAAGAGAAACCCAAAGAGAAAGGGAGGGAAGGAAGAAAGCGGAACAGGAAGCCGCGAGAGAAAGGGAGGCAAGGGAGAGGGTGGAGAGCGAAATGGAACAACTCAGGTGGATTCAGAGATTAGGCGATTTGTTTACATAAGCAACACCGTTTAATCCTGGAGAGAATTTTATCTGTTTGAGTATGACCAACGTCCCAATAAATGGCAACTATCATGGGTTGGACTATTCAGATTCTTTGTCCAACGCAGAACATTTAATTCATTCAGATATTATTCCAAGAGGCCATCTGCAAACGATTTACGACTGGCGGCATTGCCTTCCGATTTATTTTCTGGACGTCATGTTTTAGATATCGGGTGTAATGAAGGCTGGGTCACTTGTGAAATTGGTCGGTCCATTTCCATCTTTCCCCAGCCGTAAACTGACGGGACAGCGCAATCATGGGGTGCACGCAAAGTCGTTGGAGTGGACATTGACGATTCTTTAATTCGGAGTGCATGGCGGAGGAGGCGCACTGTTTGGTCCTTGCAAGCACCGTGCAGCGAAGGCAACTTTAATGTACCTGTTGAGCCCAATCATTTCCCAGCGTCATGCGAACATGAATATGGCTCTCTACCCATACCCCCCTCGACGACCAGGGGAAAAAATGTCTTTCCCCACAACATGTCTTTCAGAACTGCAGATTGGACCTCAAGTGATATACCAGAGGACCTTGAGGGCTATGACGTGGTAATCGCGTAATAATTCCTCTGTCAATACTTGAACCGCGACTGACAAATTGCTCAAGGTTTTCTATATCTAAATGGATCCACCTCAACGACGGAGATGAAGGGCTGAAAAAGTTCTTCCTCAAAGTCCACTCTGTTCTTAGAACAGGAGGGGTTTTTGTTCTGGAACCGCAACCTTGGGACTCATATGCAAAGGCGAAACGTATGAACGAGGTCAATCTTTTGGATCTGTATATGAGTGTCAATTAACTTGAATAACAGAAACTGAAAAACAATGCCAAGTCCCTGGTCATTCGCCCAGATAATTTTGGCTCTATTCTTGCCAATATTGGATTTGGTTCCGTACGACGTTTCGGTCCTGTTGGTGAAGGCGGTGAGTCTGTCGGTTATTTGTTTTGAAAAGGTTGCCTGCTAACCAAGTACGGTCAGGTTTCAGTCGACCAATCGACTTGTTTGTCAAGCTCTAAGTTTTACATCACTTTGGGTATCACTGGCAAATTTTCATTCATCACCGTTTACATTTCTAAAGTACACGCTTCTTTCTCGAATATATTGAACGAATAATTTATATGATGGTTGAAATACAAAACGGTGGCCACTCTGGTTAGAAACGTACACGGAACCACTGAACACCTGTCCATGTCCTACTCTCACAGTTGCAAGAACGTTGACAGAAACCTCAGCACCGTTCGTACATGCAGATGTAAGCCTTCGCCTGCAATACTTCCTCTAAAGTCGTGAGACGTACAATCGTGTCGCTGATATGTGCCCACTGCCGTTTGGGCTTCAGTGAGGTCAGGACCGTTTGAGAAGCCGCTTTGGTAGAAGCTTGTGTTGGCGCAGGGGAGGGAGCTGCAGGCGAGTCCTCCGGAAGAGCAGTGTATGCAATATAATGCCCCCCAAGCTAGCATGTGTAAATTTAATGAAAAAAGCTTCCCTGGAAAAAAGAAACTCGGGTAAACATACCATATTGCCAATGTGCACTACCACGGCATACAGCCGATACATGCATTTCTCTTTCTCCTTCCCGTCACGTTTTCCCTTCAACTTCCTCTTGCTCTTCCCAAGACCATAATCCTCTTTCTTTGGTGCCAAAAATGGGGTAAGGTCTAGGTACTCCGGGAAAGTAATGTAATCATCGAGTTTTTTGAAACCATGGGAGAACGACATCATGTACGTCTTGGATATTTGCTGGAATCGCTTCAAGTGTACGACCAGGACGGGTGGAGGAGTAGCAATGAGGTACCGTTTGTATGCGGGACGCATGATTACAGGCTTGGGACGTGAAGGTTTCCTGGTCAGGCGGTTCGTTGGCTGTTCACCTTGAGTGTTCGAAGAAGTAGTAGTGTTGACTGAGTGCGATGAAGAGGCAGATGCGTCACTCTCTGCACCAGAGCTCTCGTCGTCCGTCTCTGCATGTCTATGCCGGGATGGAATGGGAAGAGAGCCTTGAAAGCTCGAGACTGAGGTTTCATCGGTTATGTGGCGGAGACGACGCGCGGGAGCATCTTCTATTTCTGAGTCTAATGATATAGAGGAAACAGAGGATGAGTCGTTCGCCTGATCCGGTGCTGTCGTTGAAATCCGTGGGATAGGGAGACCTCCTGGGGTCCTCGGGACTTCGCCTTCTGGCGCGCTATTTGATTCCAGCGAACTCACACTCTTGGAGGGTAGATCGGTATCAGAAACAGAAGTGATGCCCGTTGGAAGTGAGGAAACAGAAGTATTTAAATCATTACTGGCAAAATATGGTATAATTGGGGTTGAGGCTGAAGTTGGAAAATAAGAGCCAGGTGTTGAAGGACTTGTTTTATGTGAGCCTGCGGTCGAAGCCAAATTTAAGGGCTCTGCACTAGGCGGCTCTGCCTCAGAATCTTCGTCGTCATCAACTCCATTCGGTGATTTCGAATAAACGCCATTCTGAATTTTCCAACACCTACGGCATCCAACCATGTTTTCCCCATCCAAATTTTCTACAGCTGTAAACATCCTCAGACATTCCTCAAGGCCGCTGAATTGGCTTAGTCCTAGCCATACTCCTTGCGGCGAGCCCGAAGAGCCAGTGTGAAAGGAATGACCATTAGGAAGGGATGGCGGTTTGAAGATAGAAAAAGGGTTAGAAGAACTTCCAGACCCTACATCGGCTAGTATCTTCTGTAGATATGCGGTCTCTGCTGAGGTTGGAGGGGGTGGTTTGGGACTCCTAGCGCGATGGTCAATGGAGAAACGTGACGATGCATGATGCTCCAGAGAGGGTCTCGGCGGTAGTGGGTCAGGAGAAGCAGGATTTGTGGTAGGCTCTTGTAGCTTGGTGGGTGGTGTCGCCAACCTCTGTGTCTCCGAGATGAGATGGTTCTCGGGGGTACGGGGGCGAGCAGGATCGGACAGACTAATTCTCTTCAGCTTTTCCGACGACAAGGAGTCAGTCGATGTACGGATGTCTGTATTTGGTTCCAAGAATTCGCGAGACCTTCGGTCAACTTGTCGGCTTTTCCTGTCTTTCCCTTTGGTTAAGCCAACGGATACACTGATCCGTCTCCCAAGTTTAGCCCATGTATCGTCTTGACCCTCCTTTTTGGCTTTCTTGTCCTTCTCTTTCCCCCCATCAACAGAGTGCTTTTCCACCTCCGTAAATTCGACGCGCCTATCGTTGTTTTGTTCTCGATTTGAATGATCGCTCTCCGTCGTCACGTTTTCGTCCTGATCAGTGGCAATATCCAAGCTACGCCGTCGAGAAGGTATGGCGGGTACTTCATCGCGACCCAAATTATTTCCTTCCCGCTCTCGAGGGCTTGGTGGGACAGATGATGAGCGTTGCATCTCCATAGCCATACCCAATGAGGCGGAAGGAAATGCAGTGAGTCGTTTAGCAAAGTTTTTTAAACGATCGCGTTTTCGATGAGCATAGTCCTCGGCTTTGATACTCAGACTTAAATCGTTGAAATCTTCGTACGTTTGCGAGACATGTTTGCACTTCTGACATACGAGGATGCTTGTGAGTCGGCCCCCAAATATCATATCGGCAAATGACATAAGCTTGTCCTCTTCAGCGATAGCTTGCACATCTGGGACGGTTGTATGGGGAGATGTCAGCGTAGCCCGACGTCGCTTTTTTTCGACTACAGGTTGGCGTTTCTTGATGATCTGCAAGTCTATAAGAAATGGCCTTTATCAAATAAGAATGGAACTCACGTCCTGTTCTTCCATTCGCATGGCATCTAACAGAATTCTGAGAAATTCATGAGCATCTTGTTGAGCAAAATCAAGATACTGGTCGTATTTCCGCCCCAACTCGGTCAACATCAGCCTTGAAAAAAGTCAAATAAACAGCATAACGATCAAGATAATGAACTGACCTTGGACTTAAGGCCTCTCTTTGTTTCCGCGCCTGCAAGTCCCATGCCTTATGCATCAACGTCAGAAATGTGTCTCCGATTGGCATGGTGTTGACCCATTGCTGGTCGAATTCGCCCGCCAAATTGTGGCCGTTCGTTAGTTGTGGTGATCTCCTTGAAAGAAGGATGGTGTCCGAATGATTTTGAGTTGCAGGGGGTATTGGGTTGAAATGGATAAGATCAGACAACAGTCGGGTAGCCAACAACTGAGGTGATGTTAGGGTCCATGCGGTGATAAGGTTGAAACTACGTACACCCTGGAGAACAGAGTTCATAAAGCATGTATTTCCATGGTTTATAAGCCCAGGCGGTAGATAACTATTCCGTTCTAGTTCTTCACGTTGTTTCCTTTCCCTGTAAAGTTCCTGAGGTGTAGGCGTCTTGAGCTTGGCCATTTCTTGCTACAAATGAGGTATAGATTGTAGATCTAAATCTATGAGTCTCTAAGAACCCCGATACTTGAGGATAGTTACGGGGTTGTAAGAGACCAGAAGTTGTGCTGAATCAGGTTCGGCGTGATACGATATATTTTATTCTCTCTCCGCCATATGACTGCCGTGTTGGGCCAACATGTCCGCAGCGAAGGCGCTCGGATCCGACACAGCAACGCAGTAGGCACGTATGCACTTAGTCCTATACGCAGCCTGCGAGCATAATTACTGTGCTCTGCGGATATATCTGCCCGATTGACTTGGGAGGCTGAACCCGCAGTAAGGTATTAGCCACTTACGGACAATCTAATCACGATGTAACTGCAAAGCCAACGATGTAACCCTAGTCCAGATGGCGGATTAAATCAGCGATTATCATCCACAATATCTAATACCTCATACAAGAGCGCTGAGCAGTGAAATATTTTTTCACCTTATTGTCATTGTGAAACTAAATCGATTTGTCTAACCCAGAAGTTTGGGGAGCCCTCCACTACAAAGTGTCGAGAGCGCTTTCCTTGTCCACCCAATCCCTTGTTTCGCGACGTCCCAGCAGTTATCTGAAAAAATAAATATCGTCCCGCTGCTAATTCTTTGCAATTGAGGCTTGGGAAACGCAATGGCAGTTTCCTCCGGATTCGACGTGTTCCTGTATTTCTTAGCTATGTACGTCTTGACCCCTTTCTTCCATATGTATCACGCATTCATGAAACTTAATACCCGCAGATTCATTCCACCGTTAGCTGTGTTTATCAGTGAGTGATATTAGTCAAGTTTTCTGACTTGGAAAATCACCTTCATCGTTAGAGTGTGGCTGCGGTGGAGGTACATCCGTTGAAACCCTTTGAGCTGTTTTTACAATCTAAATTGCGCTTTACAGAGGTATTAATTAACCTTTTCTTGACGTTGTTGTGTTGGATACCTGGTACAATTCACGCCTGGTGAGTCACTGTTGTAGGGATCTGACTCTTGTTTATTTTTCCATTATTGCCTTATAGGTATGTCATTTCAAGGAACCCAGGGAGAGTGTATCGCTATCAATAATGGTATATTCTGTGGTCGACCTTCAAGGCTTTGGGTAGGGCTCGAGCTTAATTTGACTGGAAAGCTCTGTCCACAGGGTCGATGGAAAGGTTTAGGAATAATCAAGTTTATGTGTTTGCCCATTACACCGATTCAATCATCTCGAGCTGACCACTGGTTCAGTTTCGTCTCGAAAATCGATGCCAGGATATGAGGATATGGTTGGCCAGCGAATCTGTACCTTCGTTCTCCCTTTGAGTTGTACCTTCTTCTCTTTACTCTCTATTCCCCCCTCTCCATTTCTGCTCGATAAGTCCTTCGATTTGTCAAGCAATTCCATGAGATGCGGGGATGACAAGTAAAAAGAAATTTGAGCAGTCCCCATGAGGGTTAGCAGCTATGTTGTGAATCATATACTGAATATCTCGCGTTAGTGTGTGCGACTACGGGGGTGAATTTGTAAACGTGTTTACGTCGTCCGGGTGAAGCACACAGCCCAAGAACAAATGAAGACCATCATAGGTATAGCACCACAGTCCTATTTCGAGAATTGAAATTCTTGCATGATGTCATCGGGCCACGGTACTTCCTTAAATAAGTCGGGGACCAGAAGATAAGGATCCCAACACACCACATAGCCTGCACGAACTTTCATACGAAGTACAGCTTATTTCAACCTAATAGACAAGGAGAAGAACCAACATGGGAAAAACATCTTCAAACTATAATGTCCTGTTGTATTTTATTGCTATGTGCGTTCCTTCGTTCAATTCGAGATGGGTGAGATACTGAAATATCTTATAAAGATTCATACCGCCTATTCCTGTATTCATGAGTATGTGCACACTGTCGCCATTCGAATCTAGTCTTTAATACTCACATTATTGATTCACAGAACGGGGGTGTGCTGCGGGTACGGTAACATGAGGCAGCGAAGTCAGAGCAGCGTGACTGATCAGGAGCCTTTAGATTTTTGGATTAACATACTCCTTTGTGTACTTGGTTGGTTGCCTGGAGTGATCCACGCCTGGTGAGTCCGGAGCGGCTCAATAAGAGTGACTACCCCTGACGGCCTTTCAAAGGTACATTATTTCGAAGAGTGAAGGGGCAATGTGAAAAATACGCATGTAATGAAGGTTTATGGGTACATGATTTTCATAGTTGGAGTAGGCATTTTTTGTACGATTGTAATGTGAAGAGTTTTCGTCAGAGTCCTTTAAATTTAATTGTCGGAGTCGACACATCACACGCAAATCACACGTGTATATTATTATTACGTACCATTCCGTTATGTGACATGTGACATACGGCATTACTTAATATTTAAAGCTCAAGCTCAACTTAATATTTGCAGGACGTTGAGTCGACTGGCACTCAGCTTTTCCGTTGCCTGCCTCTACAAGGTTTTAATCTTCAGAACACACTCTGCTTGCTGTAGCTTTCACGAAGGCAGCCAATGTGTGTGGCGTCTTGTGCTTTGACCTTGGGCTACGTATTTATTCCCATCAAACAAGACCGTTCGGCAGTGTTACGCGCCGCCCGTTTGCGTACCGCCTTTCGCGCCAGAGGCTCTTGAAAAGTTTCCTTCTTTAGTATTTTTTTAAAGAAAACGAGTGGCACCAATCCAGCCTTTTCGGGCGAACGAGTGGCTACCACCTTCAGATGGCAATATTCAATTTCAAGCGCCAAAAGTGGTAAAAACGCAAACCAATCCAACTTTTTTTTCAAAGTGTTTAAAAACTAGTGGGGAAATGAGTTTTGTCTTCGCAATTTGGCGCTCTGAACGCGACCCCCCTCACCTCCCGCGCCGCCGTTCTTATTACTTCCTGCAACTCTCCCGCGCCTTTCTAGATTTTTCTAAATTCCTACCAACCTAATCTTGGTATTATTATGGAGTGCGAGTCCACCAGCCTCATTCAGGTCAGTCATGTCGTTATACCGTTAGCTATTGTTCATTTTTAACAATAACATTGAACAGTCCGGTTCCGACGGCTACATTAAGCCATGCCATGTTTGTGGGGCGCTCATTTCCCGTAGATCGGATGCCGCGAGGCATATGGACACCCACAAAGAGGTGAAAAGGTTCATTTTTCATTGCTACTACTATGTTCTTTACTAACGTTTGAGGATAGTTATCCTTGTGACTGGCCTGGTTGCAATTATGGTGCAGCCCAAAAGAAAAACTTGGAAACTCACATGAACAAGCAGTATGTCCCCTTTGTCGCTTTTTAGAATATACCACTGACTTTTCCAAGCACTGGGGCAAGGCCTTATCAATGTGACTACTGCCACTGGGCCTTTGGGGATCCCGGATCCAAGACGCGTCATATGAAGAGAAAGCACGATTACGTTCCGATGGCGAAGAAGCCTCGGCAGCGCGTTCTCACCCCGGTGAAGAGTACTTCTATTAAGAAGGCCAAATTAAGATCTACAAACCGCTTGACTGCGTCGCCCGCTTTCTCTTCAGACTCATCTTCGATTTTTACGGACAGCCCATCATCATTGACTTCGTCATTCTCTTCTCCCGATCTACAAGATTTCACTTTCCCAAGTGATGACTTGTTAGATGTGAGGATGGAGGAGTCCTCAGCCGCAGTCCCTGGCGCATATATTCCGTTCGACAATGCGCTTCAATTTACCCCTACCAATGATTCCCTCTTATTCTCGACCCTCGGCATGGACATATTCACGGGAAACTACGCAGAACAATTTGGAGAATTCCTAGTTGACAACAGACAGCGAAGCTTTTTGGGCCCTCTCGACATGTCTGGGATCTACGCCCCAGATACTGCTGCTTTTATGGCACGAGACTCATTGGGGTTGAACCTTGAAGGTCAAAGTCAAGTTTCTTCCGACCAGCCCTGGACGAATAACGATCTTACCCTCCTTGCCAACAGTTCCCAGACTGACTGTATTTTTGGGAACATGCCTTGTGCTACCTCCACCTCTTCGTTAATAGACGGAGTCCCTGGTATTTGGATGCCAGAATGGAATCAAATTCACTTCGACCAACTTTATTAACTATTCTGTTAAGCGCACAGCGCAAGTGCATGGACTTTTTCTATTTTACACACCATTGGAACCATTTAGATTGCATTTTCCTTTATTCATCATTATTCGGACCACGCATTAATTGACACACAAGTCAAGTTTATACCTTTAGCAGCATTTACACAGACATCATTTTTCCTGTATCAATATATCGTAGTTTTACTCTTGCACAGACATTCGCTCCTTGCAGCTACATAGTTTTGTGCATCAAGTCAAAAAAGTTTATTGTCATCTGGTCCTAAAATTAGCACCTCCATGTTTCGGTTTACACGTGATCTGTCCCAACCGCCTCTTGCCTTCTACTAAGTTCTAGCCAAGTCTATGTGGCTGCCGTTGAACTGACCGTAATATATGGTCCGATATTGTGACTATTGCTTGGAATACGAATCTCTTGGAACTCGTGAATCCTATAGCTCATTCAGCTTTGGAGATTGTTGTTGGATATAAGTGACGTCTAGGTAAGTATTATTTGGTATTGGCCGCTGGTGCTGGGGTTTACGGTTTGTCGCGACCTTTACTAGTGGTGCTAAAATTCTTTGATATCCGATGAGCATCCCACCATCACCCTCACGAGCCCTTATGGCCTTGACGCCTACTCCGCCAGTTTACGGCGACAACACAGAATGGCAGGCTATTTTACATTCATCGAACCAGGTGGTGCTATATAATCCGCGTTCGCATGCCCTTTCAATCAGCCATGCTGCCGATTTCCCAATTCTATGTCCTTATTGCAAGCAAACTCTCCCGTCAGGTTTTGACCCTGGCAACTTGAACACGCACGGTCAGCTCTCAGCACGCGAGGAACGTAGTAATGCGGAAGAAGAGCCAGAGGAGCAAATTGAATCTTTGAGCACCGACCCTGCGTATCACTCTCGCGCATCGGATTACTTTCAGTTGCTTGAAATAGCCAATGATGCTACATCTCGTCCATCTACTCCACCACTAGTTGGTGGCAAATCTTCCGCTACCAGTAGGTACCAGGGTAGCCGAAGCAGGAGCAGGAGCCCTAATCGCACACGTGGTTCTAGTCGTGCTTTTCCAGCCAATGCCATGGCAGAAGGTTATTTTAATTCTTTCTTTCAAGAAGAATATAAACTGGGGATGGGCGCTAATGGTTCCGTATTCCTGTGTCAGGTACGCTCAATGTGGCAATTTCATATGAATTAGCATTGACATGTTTTAGCACATGCTAGATGGAAATCCTCTGGGTATTTTCTATCCTCAACAACACTAGGCCTTTACTTAGTTTGACACAGGCCACTTTGCGGTGAAGAAGATCGCTGTTGGCGAATCACACTCGTACTTGTTCAAGATTTTGCGCGAAGTTCGGCTGTTGGAAAGCTTGCACCACCCTAACATCATCACGTATCAGTAAAGAACTCCCTACGAAACCGCCGTGGTAAAATCTAACACCTTCGACAGTCACGCTTGGTTAGAAACATGCCAATTTTCATCGTTTGGACCCAAAGTTCCCACTTTGCAGTATGTACAGGAAATTTTCAATCACGAACAAAATCATGACTCTGTTGTAGTGTACTCATGCAATGGGCTGAAGGTGGAAGGTATGTATTAATTTTCATGTAAAGTATGTGTTTTTAATGTGTACAACAGTCTTGACGACTTCATCGACATCCGGCTAGGACGCCAATCACAACATATTCATATTCATCCGCATGCCCCCTCGCTCTCCCCATCCTTTGACCCGGAAACAGAACAATCGTCTACTTCCACACAGACATCATTTCTCTCTAACCACCAGCAACTCCATCGAACGAGTCAGCATTACCGCCCAAATCCTACACCAACCCAATCTTTGAATCCGTCACAGGACACTCATTCTCGTTCAGCACGTATCCGGGCTTTCAGAGCTTTCCAGCGTGCTATGCCAGAAGAAAAGGAACGTATGCGAGCTGAGATGGACGCTATAGGGTTTAACACGGGTAGTGGAGGTAGTAAGGGAGCTGGGAGTGGCTCTGGAGCGTGGCGTGCGGTTCATCTCCTGAGTGCAGATGAAGTACGAAGTCTGTTTCGCGATGTCGTGGAAGGACTTGCATTTTTGGTGAGTTCAAATGGTTTTCTGACCTAATAGGGGTATTCATATTCAATAGCACGATAAATCTATTTTGCATCTAGATTTAAAACCGGGCAACGTGCTACTTACATGGGACGAAGGAAAACTTATGTGCGCATTGGGGATTTATGCTATCATGAACATTGATATTGATATCATTTACGACAGTCCACGAGCAATGCTCTCCGATTTTGGTACTTCTCGCGATATGATAACGTCTCGTGCGCCTCGGTCGGGCAACACAGGAACGTAAGTATTTAGGTTTTATTTATTTAAAAAGTGTTGAAAAATTTCCAGGTTGGAATATGCATCCCCAGAGTCGCTCCCTTCACCCCGTACCGGTTTCCTTCAACAGATTGACTCAAAAGCGGATATGTGGTCCCTCGGAATGATTCTTCATAAGATATTGTTCTTCAAATTACCTTATAGGTATGTCTTTTTTGAAAGTTATATTTATCATTTGTGAAATCTGTATGCGCAACCTCGACCCATCCCATGTTTTGCCGCAATTTATCCTTTTTTTCACCATATTAAATCTTTTGACTAGGTTTGCAGCCGATGGCGATGCTGATGTCGAGGCCGGTGCTGGTACAAGTAAACAGCGAGAAGGCGACAAGCTGCAAGCGTTGGAAAGGGAGGTTTTAGAGTATCCAGGGTGAGGCCTTTTATATCTCCCGCCAATTTAGGATGTAACTTACTTGCCGAGATTATAGTTTCAAATCAACTCCCGCGTTACTGACTTCGTTCGAGGCACGCCGACTTCCTCGAGCTTTTTTAGTTCTGCTCGAAAGTCTACTAAATAAAACACCAGCGGGAAGGCCATCTGTTGAGCGCGTATCGGCTGCCATTAGAGATGGGAAGGTCTGTATAAATACTCTGTCTATCTGCCGTTCTGCTGAAGAGGTCATACTTCTCTAGCTTGACCCTCTGCAGGAGCCATCGCGTCCAGAAATATCTTCTCTTGTTCCGCTCTCAAGGATCAAACCCACGGAATCAAATTCGTTGGACGCGGCAAACGAGAAGAGCCGCTTGTTAGGCCCTCCGTCACCAACAAATTCTGATAGCCCACCTCTAGAGATTGAAAGAGGATGGATAAAAACACTTTGGCAGACGCTTTATGAGAGACGCAAGCTATGGATTAGGGCAGGCAAGAGTTGTTTGCTCGTCTATAAGGTTGGGTTCCTCTTGTTCCGATGCTCATTGTTGTTGAGGATGTTACCCTAGGTTTTTACGCTACCAACAATATGCATGAACGACATGAATACCAAACCTCGTTCGGGTCTGACCACGTTTCTCCTAGCGGCAGCAATAGTGGATGCTGCGTGGGAGCCAGTGAGCGAGCGAAGTAGTTTATTCCTCACTGTGGGCTTTGCTATTTTACACTTAGGGGCAATCAAGATCGGCCAGACTGGAATGTTTGGAGGATGGAGTTGTGTTTCATAACTGGCCCAGTTGTGGGCTTTATAACAGTCTGAGTTTTGTTTTCACCTAGGTTGTTGCAACTAGGTAGAATCATAACGATGCCCTGACAGTGAACTGCAACACAAAATCTCTTAAGTCGTATAATTTCAAACAATCATCTCAACTTCAATCAAACCGGCTTACTCTCAAATAACTACTACTTGGCTATCAAACCTGTACGGTGTAAAACAGACAATTTACCGTACACTCTGTCTCTCTGCTCAATTCTTATAATATCCTAGGTGGATTCGATTCCAACGTTCACATTAGTGAGGAAGTGGCTAATGCTGCTGTAGCTCCGAGTCTTCGTTGAGCCATGGTGCTATTAGCATTGCAGGCGTTCTTGGAACAGGTGCACATTCTAACCCTCTTTTGACACTTATCTATTCTATTCAGTCATCACCCTTGCCTTCTGCATGTGTACTGATCTTGATGTTTTGATTAATAGTGCATAGTGGTCTACCCAAGGCGCAAATGTTCTTTTGTAGTTTTGGGCAGAAAGGCATGCTTGTACTTTGGGCTTTCGTTGTCCATGTGTAGTACTAGTATGTCCTAATTGGCGTTTAAATATATCATACTAATTCTCTTCTCAGATACTTCATGGGTGTTAGCATGGTAAGGTCTGGAATTCTGGACCCTTCTCCACTTTTCATTTCAAGCAGACAAACATTTGCGTTCAGTTGCGATGGAAGTCTGCTGAACGTTTGAACATTCTAATCGTATTCTCCCTGCTTACATGTTTAATTTCAACAGGGTTAAATAAACAGTCGAAATCCAACAATGATTCGGACCTAGGCAGAAAGCGAGAGCACTCGAAATGCTATAAACGAAGTTTAAATATTAATTGTAAAAATTTAATGACAATTCTACAGTGTCAGCCTCTGATAACAATTTCAACAGAGCCTGAGAAATTGGAATAGGAGGTTTATAACAAGATATATAAGGTTGACCGGCCTCGCGCTGAATCTCTTCACCTAACCATATACACATATATCTGTTTTACAAAACTTTACCCCTAAAAACCATCATTATGCTTTTCGCATCTATCATTAGTGTCGTACCCGTCCTGGATTTTGTCAAGACTGCTTGCTGGGCCGCCGGCTGGAATCAACAACAAGGACCCGCCCCTTGCCTTTCTGACTACTCCTCTATCATCGGCACCAACGCCGACTCTGGCTCCGACACCTTCGACTCTGATATGTTCTCTCTCATGCTGTCGGTAGAGGAGTTCGAAGCCACCCAAGACCGCGCTCCCAAATCGAGTGGTTCCACCCTCCGTCGCGTTCGCACCATTAACAAGATGGCTGGCAAGGCTATCCTAAGTCGTAGGCGATTGGCGAGTGCATCTACTTGAGGAACGCTAGTAGAGCTTGAAGATTCGGAGGCTGGCACTCCGAGTCGCAAACGGACTATAGAATCAGGAGGTTAGATTCAGGGGACCACCCAGGCATTCCTGTCGAGGAGTACAGGTGGCGACCAGACGGCTCCTGATTCAATTCAGATACCCCTCAGAGAAAATATGCGATGCTGACCCTTGTTTGGTTCTATTTTGTTTTATAGGTCCTTCGTCCTGGCCAGGCGAAGGAATAAAATTCGTACATCGCTCGGGAAATTTCTAGACATGGCGATGAAGGTGCGTATAATTTTATTCATAAGATATATTCCTATATTTATAACCGGCAACATACAGGTGTTGGATTGTCGAGATTACGGCATTTAATATCCTATTATACTCCTCATCTACTGTGTGCTAACATTTTTATTATCTCCTTTTTTGATAGTTCCCTCGTCCTGGCCAGGCGAGGGATTTCTGCGAACAATCTGAGGATTCCCGAACGAGGTTCTAACAGGGAGGCGAGGGACTTCTTGGGTTTTGGAGATGGGAGCTAGCGACTTGAGTCTATTGAATTTGTTCATCGTTTTTCTGTTGATTATGTGCTAATATGTTTTTACCCATCCTCCCACCCCAGGTCCTTCGTCCTGGCCAGGCGAAGGAATAATTTACGTCTATCGAATAGGAAAGCGTCAGGCACGGTAGTAAAGGTGCGTATAATATTCCCCTTGGAAATACACATATTTAAACTCATCTAGGCATTGGAATTGGATACTACCGTCGAGCTTACGGCATTTAATATTCTGTTATATGCCCTTAATGTTAGTGTACTGATAATATTTCTATTATCCTGTTGTTTTTACAGGCCCCTCGTCCTGGCCAGGCGAGGGGGGGCGAACGACGACCGAACGACCGAACGACGACCCAGTAACTGCGCAGTTCTAAAGGGAACAAGGTACGTATGTATTAATCAGAAGTTTTTTTTTCTTTTTTTCTTCTCTCCTCATCCAATGGTCCCTCGTCCTGGTCAGTCGAGGGATGCTGACCATATAACAGAGACAGAGCTTCGAATACTTTTTTTTGGAACAAGCCATTTATAAAACGGTGCGCAAATTATTTTATGCTTTCATCGGCAACGATGCTACAGAGATTGCAAGTATAGGTTATTTTTGTCCCCTCGCGTTTCGGCCCCATTCCGTTGCTTCCTTATTCTAGACACAGATTACATTGGTACTTTCGGTTGCGTTTCATTTCTGACTCTTCTGACACATTTTAGTTCAGTCTCTACCAATCATGTTTCTATGGTGCAAAACATGGACGGCTCAGTCATCGGTATTGTATACAACTTTCTGACTCGGCCAACATTTCTCACCTATTCATCTTCAGTTCTTGGATAGGAGGGGTGGAAGGAAGAATTATCTAACTTATTTCCTTCCCTTTCTATTATAGGTCCCTCGTCCTGGCCAGGCGAGGGAAAGCGAACGACGACCGAACGACGACC